>JBBPBX010081181.1:0-16007 GCA_038048925.1 Garcialebias charrua | reverse complement strand
TTTGATGTGATTCTCACCATTCCAATTTCCGACATTAATGACATCTTTCAGTCTGTAAATGTTGTCCATAGAGACGATAGGTAGATTGATAATGAACCCGAATTCGCATTCTCGATGATCAACATAAATCGGGACCGCGCTACCGAGAGTGTAAGCCAGTTGAGCCTGGATTGATCTCACTTTTTCTTTTGTAGCGGTGTTAAGGATGTCTGTTACCATGTCTAGAGAGACTAGATAGGGTGGGATTCTGCCTGTAACTAGCGCATCGACTGATGAGCTGATATCTCTAAGCATGTCAGCAAGGATACTATCTATCGCATGTGCGAAGGCATAGTCCCATTCTACCTTGCGTTTTAGCTCATTAACCATTTGTGCGACGACCTTGATTTCTTTGGTGTGAGTGTTCAACACTAAGACGGTCTTCTGAACCGTTTCGGTCACGTGAGTTAACTGTGTTTGTTGCCGATCCATTTGTGTTCTGATCCATGGGAATTCCTTCTGTATGTCATTAACGTGTTGTTTTAAGGACGTTATGCTGACACTGTTGATTGTAGACAGACCTAAGCCAAAAAGAGATCCAATGGCGGAGGCAGCATTGAGAAGCCCACTAAGGACACTCTTTTTTCGTCTACGCGTTCCGCTCAGCTCTTGTTGTGTGAGGGTGAACTTACGTAGCTGCTTTAACATGTGTCGGGTTTGACCTCTTGCATTCTGGATTGGTAAAGTGTACCATGTTTCGTTAGTCCATTCGTCTTTGATTTTGATGTGCTGATTGATCACCGTTTGGGGATCGAAGCGGACGAAGACCTTCCGAGTGTACAGCTGACAATCTGTGACGAGCAGTCCGGGTTGGTCCCTAAGACTGATGCCTGAGGTGGGTCCAAGGGTCACAACCTCAGCCTGTCCTTCTTGGATGGTTCCCAAGAGGGTGAAGATTACTAGGAGTGATTTCATTGTGATCCTAGGGAGACACAAAAAGATAGGTCTTAGTTTCTTAATAACAAATGGCACGTTAGATCCTGTTGATTTAAACGTTTGTTAAGATTAGTTTTATGTCGTGGGTGTTAGGCTTAGCGTTTCTAAGTTCAAATTGGACAATGCGACTTATAGGGTGGGAAATATGGTAGTTTAAACCTGATTAGTTTATTTACTAACTTGTGTTTGGACGACCTTATTATCCCATGAAGTCGGTGAGTTTGTGAGATCTTTGTCTTTTGTGGAGTCATTGAACGCCTTGTAAGGTTTGATCTGATTTCGATGTACCCATTTAGCAATTGGCTCTTTGCGGCCTTTGCTGATTTTGATTTCGTAGACGACTGAGGACACTTTGTCTGTTATCAGATGAGGTCCAGTCCACCTGGGCATTAGTTTGCGGGCGAGAGTTCCGGTCCCGGACTCTCCTTTCCCGGTTGCTGGGGCGAACGTATAGTACCAGACTCTGTCTCCCACTTGGAGTTCATTGTGAGAGGCCTTCTGGTCGTAGTACGCCTTGCGTCCTTCAGCGGATTTTTCCAGGTTTTTCTGGGCGAAAGCAAAAGTGTTTCTGAGGTGTACATTCAAATCTTTCATGTATTGTTGTGTAGTGTAGGCTGTCGCCATGGCGGCGTCGCCTGGTTGGTACAACAGGTGTAGAGGGAGAGTCATTTGTCGACCGGTCATCATCTCGAAGGGAGAGATGCCAGTTGATGTGTGTGGAGTGGCTCTTATGGCCATGAGGACCAGAGGGAGTTTCACATCCCAGTCCTTGTGATTTGCGGCCACGTATTTCTTCAAAATACTCACCACAGTTCTGTTCGCTCTCTCGACTTGGCCTGAAGCCTGTGGGTGGTAGCCGACATGAAAGTTGGCCTTGACGCCTAGCGTCTTCCACAGTTCTTTCATCACTTCACCTGTGAAGTGTGTACCTTGGTCTGAGTTCACCCGAAGGGGAAGTCCAAACCTTGAGAATATATGATTCATTAACAACATAGCAGTTGTTTGTGCTGTGTCGTTAGGAGCTGGTAGGCATTCTACCCATTTGGTAAATGCACAGGTTACCGTGAGAAAATATTTATTTCCTCTAGAGCTCTTAGTGAGTGGTCCAACCCAGTCGATCTGGAGGTCAGACCATGGGAATGCAATGCCTCTACTTTGCAGTGGTGCTCTGTGAAGTGGTCTGGTTGGCTGAAACTGGCCACACACCACGCACCCTTCAATGTAGTCCTTGACATCCTTTTTCATTCCAGGCCAATAGGCAATTTGTTTTAATGCCGTCAGCGTGGCTTTATCTCCTTTGTGTCCTGCGGACGGGAGATCATGGGCATGAACTAACATCACCCCCCTTTGGTCATGGGGAACCACGAACACAGGTGAGGACGTTGGTCCATGAGCGAAAGTTAGGATGCCCTTGATTAGTTTTAGCTGTTTGCGCAGCTGGTAAAGGACTTTAAGGTCTGGATCGGAATCCAGTTCGTCTTTAGACGGAGTGTTTTTGTCTGGATCAGTCAGGTACAGTATCATGGAGTTGATAGCAGGATCCGACTTCTGTAGTTGGATGATGTCTGGGTCAGTCAGTGCGGGTCGTACAGAGACTGCGTTGTCAGCAGGTCTGGTTGCGGCCTGTGCACGTGTGACTGCCATAACCCTGACTGAAGGTTGTGTTGGCAGAGTCTCGATTAACCAGGAGGGGTCGAAGGACCATAGAGGACCTTCGTCGGCTCCTTCTTTGGCTAAGGAATCTGCAATGTCATTGTAGTGCTTGTCATCGCCTGGGACTCTAGAATGTCCTGGAACTTTCTTCCAGTAGATCTGTAAGTCGTGTGATGTCACCAAGTGATCACATGCCATGAAAAGCTCTTTGTGTTTGACCACTTTTCTGTCGCTTGTTAGGAAACCGTTCTGTTTCCACACAGCAAGGTGACAAGCGAAACTCAAACGAGCATAGTTAGAGTCAGTGCAGATGACTAGGGTCTTGATGGAGCGTGCTACTACCATCTGGAGAGCTATTAGGATTCCTGCAATCTCAGCGTACTGAGAAGTCTGAGAGCCTAATTTGTAGCTGAAGGTAATCTGTTCTTGGTCTTGGAGGAGGACCCCTCCAACACCTGCCCTACAGATTTTGTCGCGGAGGAATGAAGATCCATCCACGTACAATGTTGTCATATCTTTGCAGATATTGTCATCAAAGAAGTGGTGGTTCGGGTCTTCAGTCACAGGGGTTTTTTCCTCAGCCAACGGCTGGGTCGCTGGTACATCTTGTGTACACTTTTGGCAGAGTGCCAAGTCTGTCCCCAGATGTGACTTCTTGTTTTGACCATAACGTATGTCTAGGTTAAAACTTTGAAGCGCCATGAGCCACGTTGCAACACGTGAGTTTGTTACCACACCATCTCTGATGCGTTGGCTGTTTAGGAATGTCACTGGCTGGTGTTGTGTTTCCACAACGATCTTCTGTCCACCAATGTAGCCGGAGAAATGTTCTGCTGCCCACACTGTGGTCAGTAGAGCTTTCTCACAGTCTGAGAATCTCAACTCGGGTCCTGCCATCGTCTTGCTGGCGTAGGCTACTACACGTTTGTCTCTGTCGTGTATTTGGTACAGACCAGCACTTATGCAACGAGCTGAGAAGCCCACTTCCAAGTAAAGCTCTTTGTTGTAGTCTGGGTAGACTAAACATGGGGCTGACTTGATCCTGTCTATAAGAGCGTCCATTGCCTGCTGCTGTTTGTCAGTCCAGACAAATGGGACGTCTTTCTTTAGGAGTTCAGTCAGTGGCTTTGCAAGGTCTGCATAGTTCTCTATGAACTGGTTCGAGTAGTTACACACGCCAAGAAAACTTTGTAGTTCTTTGAGATTGGTGGGGACCTTGAGATTGTCAAGGCCTTGGGCACGAGTTAAGATGCCATGGTTTGGTTTAAGCCGTTCACGCAGTGTATCGGGAAGCTTGTACAGGAACCTCATAGGCTTCGGCCAACGTTTCTCCGTACGTTTACCTCTTTCTGCGTAATTCAGGTGTGTCACAACTGTCGGCGCAGTCGCTGGTGTGTCTGACCGGTCAGACCGCGGTGCGTCACTGTCGTTGTGATGTGTGTCTTCCCACTTCATGACTGAAGAGGTGCTCTTTGAGTCTGTAAGAACTATGTCATCTCTGAGTAGTCCTATACTCAAAAGCTCTTGAACCAAGGTTTCATCGAAAGCTTGGCTGATGGCTGAAGTACCTGTCCCAGAGGACAGTACAGCGTCTGTGGTGTGGGATCCTCGGACCTCCACACAGTCTACTACCTGTGGTAGAGAGTGAGAGTACACCCCCCTTTTGTTGGAGGAGGGGTCCTCAAAATCTGTGACACTGAAATCCAAGTGACTGTCAGCATGTCGCGGACTGCCACTTCCAGGACTCACATGTCCTTGAACCAAGGTTTCATCGAAAGCTTGGCTGATAGCTGAATTACCTGTCCCATAGGACAGTACAGCCTCTTCGGTGTAGGATCCTTGGATCTCAACACCTTTCACTACCTGTGGTAGGTAGTGTTCAGTGAGTGCTGACTGTGTCAGCTCGCAGAGGAGGTTCTCTTGTCGGGCCAGAGTCTGGTCCAACTGTTGAGTCTCTACTGTCTCATCTGTAGTTGAAGGTTCACTTACCGGGCTTGTGACCACGGTTGGGGAGTCCCTCGTGGCCACTGCGGTACCTGCGGTTAGGCAGTCTGTACCACAACGAGGAGGCACTTTTATTGGCAGGGGTTTTCTCACTGTTGCCCACATTTTCTGTTGACCATAATCTATAATCGCTTCAAAACGGTTTATAAAGTCTTGGCCAACCAGAAATGGGAATGAGTCAAGTGTGGACACATACACTGGGTGGTGTAGTGTCGTTTTGCCAATCTGCATGTGAACCATAGCTATGGCTGTTAGGGTTGTTCTCGTCTCTGCGAGACCCTGTAGCTCAATAGCACATTCCTCAAAGGGTATTTGCCCGTCAACACCGTTGGCGGCGGTCCTCAGCTCCTCGAACAGCTTGGCCGACATAATAGTTATATCAGAACTGCCATCCAGGAGGGCTTCACGCTCAAGGACACCTTCCAGTGTGATGGGCAGGTAGGCTTTCTTAGCCACCCCCCTTTGCATAAAGTTACACAGAAACCTCACAGGTCTTTGTCCACGTTTCTGTTCACGTGTGACTCTGGCTGTGTAATCTTGTTTACTGTCAGCATCTTGTTGGCTGTCAGCATCATGACCTTCAGGATGTTGTTGTGTGTCAGCAATTGGTTTGCTGTCAACATCCATGGCAATGTCAGAAGTAGTGTGCGCTGAGTTATTTGTGTGCTCTGAGTCTTTGTGAAAGACAGTGCTACACATCGCTCCAGGTTGGTCAATGTTGATAGTGTCATTATCAATGATAATGCCACTCATTGTAACAGGTTGGTCAAGCACAGTAACATTCAAATCTACTGACAAACTACTTACTTCCTCTGTCTCTTCCGAGCATAGAGGTGTTGGGCCATTATTCCGGGACATTCGTGACTCTTTGCCTGTTTCGAACTGTTCAGTTCGAGGCGCGGGAGGTGCAGTTCCAAGGCTCGGGGGTGTCTGTTGGGACAACGCATAGTTACATGAGTATAGGTCCCCATCCTTCAATTTCTTTTGAAGTCCACCCACCGATTGACCTTGGTTTTCACCCATCTGGTTCGATCTGAACCATTTTGGCTTCTTTCTCCAGCGGATACCCCCACTTTGTGGTTTGTCAGGTTGAAAGGTCTGTTTCTTTTCGCCTTTGTTAGGAGAGGGAGTTGATGAACTTGTCCCTTCTAGCTCCAGCGAGTGGGATTTGACCGCTTCATTCGGGGACACCTGTAAGGGTGTTTTGGCTTGCATGTTAAATGCAAAGACATCCGCAGCACACTGTACTATTTCATGCAAAGATGTTGCTTCTAAATCACCCCAGGCCAAGTTCCATGGCAACTCGAATCTAACATCAGGGATTAGATTATCCCTGAAAACAGATTTGAAAAGCGTCTGCTCTTCCAGGTCAGGTTCCATCATGTCACCTATATACGCCTTCAAAATTCTGGCAAAGAAAAAATATGGATGTTCATCGTTTCTCTGCAAGACATTTCGGGCAGCTGAGTAGTCACCACACAATGAGAAAGATTTTTCCTCTGTGCAAGGTGCAGGGGGAGCAAGTTCATGGCTCCGGGGTTCCTCTTGGTACCCTCTGATGTATGGGTCTTCTAGAGGCACATACTGTATGAGCCTTGGACGCGTACCGTCTTGAACTTCCATCTTTAACTTGACTTTTTGTGAAAATCAATAAGACAGTTCGAATTTTAATGTGTGCAAATAAATCTCCACTTTTAATGCAGCACTGAGTCAATCAAACTAATCAGCTGTCTGGTTTAAGTGTTTCACTGTGTAATAAGTATTTCTATTCATAGGTACCTTCTTCAGGTTTTACCCTCAAATGAATTGTAAAAGTTAAATGCCTTTTTGCAGTGTTAACTTTAAAATATAACTTATTTTTCAACAACAGTTACTAACTAACCCAAGCATGACGTCCGTTTTACTTACTCAAACACTATTTAAAAGATTCGAAATAAATACATTGTTCACACTAAAATGTACCCAGAATGCTGCTCCATTATGCCTTAAAAAAGATGTATTGCAGTTTGGCTAAACTGTTTTCAGGAGTGAAAAATGGATTACCTGTTTATTTTAAATATTTTTTATCTAAAATAAACTGGAGGTGTTTGTGTGCTTAGCATAACATGACAGATGGCATTCCAAATAAAAATCAGTGACTTTTATCAATTTGTTGTCTGTTGACATCCTCAAAGTTGTTCTGCTATCTTTGTTTTGATTTTTTGTGAAAATCAAGTCAGCAGATGCTTTCTGTTTATTTTAAATTTTGTATTTAAAATAAACTGGAGTCATTAATTTTACACAGAAAAACGTTAAAAATGCAATTTTTAACTAAAAGTGTACAGTGTACACCAATTCTGTTTAAAATTCAGAGATGTGAAGAGCTTAATGTGGAAATTCTCTGTTCTCCATCATTTTTTTAATTTATTTATTTAATTTGAAAATCAAATAAAAAATGCTTTTTGAGTGTTATTTTAAATCTCTTCAGTATTTAAAATGAGCACAAATTGTGTGTCTGTACCTCTGTTATACTAAAATTTGTATTTAGAATAAACAGGAGTTTTTGTTTGCGTACAGAACAATTTTAAAAGCTGGTAATTTCACCATAAAATGCTGACTTCTCATGATGTATTTGAGAAAACTCATCTGTCAACGTCTTTTAACCAACAGGGGGCAGCTTTGAGTCTTAATTTATCACGTGGAGACTGAATTATTTCATTCAGTATTTAACTGAAAAACTACCTTTTAGTTAGTTTCTAGTATGTTCGTGATAAACGCTCGAACTGCGGCCTTGTCAGAGACAAATTTATGTTGTTAGACAGTTTAGATGGCTTAAATTGAGTTTTTAAACTTTTAGTGAAACCACTTTTCACCGTGTGTGTGTGAACTGCGTCTGCTTGTCACTCAAAGTGCATCAGGAAATGACGACACAAATAGGCGGGTCGACGCAGCGTGCGTAGCGCGTCACCAGCTTCAGTGCTTGCGAGGCGGAGCTCGCTACAACATACGTGACGTCAACAAATCAATCACAGCATATGTAGTTCATTCTCCAAGCATTAATGGCGAATGTAGTTTTTTACCTTCGACCAATGTAGTACCGGAAATGACGACAAAGTGGGTTGGTCGCAACGGCGTGCGTTCCCACTACAGCGAATCAGCGTTCGCCACGAGTGATTGACAGCTCACAGCTCTCGTTTCATCCAATCACAGCTCATAAACAAACGTGTACTAGGACACGTAGCTCTTTAACGTTAGCTTAGCACAACAGAATACAACTTTATAGACTCTTAAAACAACTCAAACGCTACAATTTAACTTCCCAAAATGCTGAAACATGCGGCGCACATCTAGACAGGCCAACTTAGTCACGCTCAGTAACCCAGCACTGCAGCTGTTGAACAAACACGGACTCTCTCGGAGTCACTTCAAGGTCGGTTCCGTCCACGTTAAAGGAGCAGAACTCGGGTTTCACGAACCACTAACCGACACGTTCTAACAGTATATGCTGCTTCGACCTTCTTTAAAATGTAAAATACCACAACAGCAATCTTGTAGATGTTAAATTAGCTTCCAGGGCAGGCAGTTTGACTCGGCGATCAAACAACAAAGTTCTGTACCGGAGTGTGTGCGAGTGAGCTGGATCGGAACCGAACCAGAACCTCCACAGACTACGGCTGACAAAAACTTCACCTGAATGCTTCCAACAGCGTGTAACAGAGTTGAAACAATAATAATCTCACAGCTTCAAATGATAAAAACATGCAGAATCTGCCTGTCTTGAACACTTCCAGCCAAAATTATTATCCTCAGAGTTTAAAACTTGGATCCCACTATGCAAACATGACGTTACAGTTCATGACTGAGACCACAGATTTATCAATAAACTTTTAGAAGCCGATACGAGGCCACCAGATGTAAGGGGTTAAAGGGGGGGTCAGTTTAATACTGACCTCCTTTTTACCTTAATTTACTTATTCAGATTGAATAGTAATTTCACGGATTCTCTTCTTTTTCAGTTTATTCAATATTTCTGTGATCTTTGTGATGGATAAATAAACAGAGCCATTAAGTGACAATGGACACGTTAACTTAGTTTGATATGTCAAAGAGACACTATCATTTATTTAAAATAAATCAACTAAATTAACACCATTACACTTGATTGACATGATTTCACTTTCTTTCAATTCAAATACGTCAGCACACTTGATTTAACACAACAGACATAAATACTAGATGTTACACATATTTAGTCTGAGGGGCATTTCAGCTTAAAATATAGTTTCCAGCTTAGGTTGAGAGGGAAAAGAAATAGGAGGAAAGATTTAAGAAGAAAATTATCCTGAGCATGAGACCAGAGTGACACTTCTCATCCGACTTCTGCTAAAATCCAAGTACGTTTTGTAAACAGCCCTTTACCTTTTGACGACAGCCCGGTAAGAGGGAAGACACCAGCCTTCAGATGCACAGAGTCCTTTAGTCCCAGCACGTCCAAAACTGGTTTTAGTTTACGTTTCAGCGTCTCCTGGCTTCCGCGTTGGTCATCAGAGAATATGTCAGCTTCAGGCCTCTGACTTCAAGATAAACTTATTCCAAGAAGGAATAGACAAAGTTCTTGATCTTACGCTTGTTCGAAGTAGACTCATAACAGCCTGTTATCAGTCCTTAGCTGAAGACGCCGGTCGTTAGCTCTTGACCACACGTGTCCAGCTCTTGGGAAAGTTCACATCTCTTTGGAAGTTCCCAGCAACTCTGAAGCCTTTAGCAAAAGCTTAGACTTAAAAAGCAGGAACACAGAGAGGAGTTCACTTGCCTTATCAGGTCCAAGGCTACAAGCAGCAGCAGAGAGAAATGTTTAGGAACAGACAGAGAAAGCTGGAGCCTTGTTCATGAAAAACAACTGATTAAACTGTCTTCTTATTTCTAAACAAAACAGTCGGGTCTCTGTGACCCGATATTTCCCTTTAACACAGCAGTGAACACAGTTTAACTCTCACAGAATAACACAGCTTAAAAGCACACATCATGAAAATGACGAAAGTTATTCTTTTGATCACATTAGAATAAAATCAAAGATAGAAATAGTCTCTTTTGGTGACTATATTTATCAGATTATAGCTAAATGAATGATTTTGTAGTAAATGTCTTGCTTTACTGAGTGGTCAGTAAAGGTCATCACTGGACAGTTCAAAGACCCTAATTTGACCCTGGGTAGGTCCATTACAACCTTCACAGCCAATCAGGAGACCAACCTGCATCCCCATCATGGCATCATCCAGAATATCAGCATGAGCCTTAAAAAGAAGAAATAATTTATGACATTTGTGTGCAAGTAAAGAATACAAATACTCCTATCTTCATACTGCCTTTTTTTTTTAAATCATTGAATGTTTAAAATGTCAAAGAAATGAAAGAAAATGTGAATCAGGCACATTTCCATCAACTGGCTTTGAGCTAAATCAATCAGGATACACAAAGTAATTACATCAGAATTTGATGTTATGCATGGGTGTAGTAAACAGGAAGTAATGTCTCTTTACAAGGACTAAAAAAGTTTTTGCAAACACAAATGCTACAAAAACATTTTTTTAAACGATAGCAAGAAAGAGGAATAGGCAAATATGTAAACAGTTTTTGTAATGACATTTGTTAGTCTTACATCACACATCCTGATGACCGTTGATGGATCTTCGCCAGATATGTAGTGTGGCAACCCAAGCAGAGCAGCAGCCCTTCTCCTTTCATTCGTGTCCTGCAAGAGATGAGACCACCCTTAGCAAAAAGAAGTATACTTAAAGTTCACTTTTTTAAGTATACTTGAGTATAAGTATAAGTATATCAAGTATACTCCACACTATGTACTTGTAGTATACTACAAGTATACTTTTTTAATACCTCTTCGGACTGATTTGGGACACTTTTAGTTTATAAAAAGTATACTTTGAGTATACTTCCTTATATACTTCTAGTTTATAATTCGGTTTTCTTAAGTATACTTTAAGTGTACAACAAGTATACTTTTTATATACTGCCGTTGCACTAGTTATATACTTGTAGGTCATAATCAAGTTTGTTGAAGTATACTTAAAGTATACTATTTTGTATACTGCCGTTGCACTAGTTATATACTTGTAGGTCATAATCTAGTTTGTTGAAGTATACTTAAAGTATACTATTTTGTATACTGCCATTGCACTAGTTATATACTTCTAGGTCATAATCCAGTTTGTTGAAGTATACTTAAAGTATACTATTTTGTATACTGCCATTGCACTAGTTATATACTTGTAGGTCATAATCTAGTTTGTTGAAGTATACTTAAAGTATACTATTTTGTATACTGCCATTGCACTAGTTATATACTTCTAGGTCATACTCTAGTTTGTTGAAGTATACTTAAAGTATACTATTTTGTATACTGCCATTGCACTAGTTATATACTTCTAGGTCATACTCTAGTTTGTTGAAGTATACTTAAAGTATACTATTTTGTATACTGCCATTGCACTAGTTGTAGTCCACATTTCACTTTTTAGAATTTCTAAAACTAATACCATGTCATTTTAAATGTAAGGTTACACTTGTAAGTTTGCTTAGCAATTCCTTGTTGAATACTAGCTAAAATTAGCTAAAATTTACTTCCTAAAGATAACCCAGACTACACTGTAATGTGTTCACAAAGTCACAAGACAAAATCCTGATAACTTCAGTCTTTTTATATAGCATTAAAATTCAGTTAAAAAACAATGTCTATAGTGGAACAATATAAAAAACAAACCACTTCACAGCTTTAAAAATTGAAATGTAAAGGTGCACATTTAACTTAAATGTCCAAATGTAAACAAAACAAAGTCAACAGCAAAACGTGCATTTGCTTGAAAAAATAAGCAATACAGTAAGGTACACTCCAACTGGAAATTGAAGTCCTTCCTTTTCGGGTTAAGGCAATTGCGCATCTTTGGAAAAATTGCACATCCGGAACAAAATTGCACACCCGGAAAAAAAAAATTCACTTCTTTCAACAAAAAAAAAAAAAAAAAGAGAAAAAAAAACATTCTTACTGGATTAGTTCTTCTTTTCATTTTGTTTCTTGACATAGTTTATGTTGTTGCATTTCTTCCTTATGATTCTTCTCACATCCTGCATGGTGGTGTCAGGGAACTTTGCGTTGGTGTAGACTGAATGAAAAAAGACACACAAAAAAATTACTCTAATGTTATACCATTGTTTCAGCATAGTTACTATGACATCAAACATCTCCTTAAAATAAATCTCTTGCTTTCACGAGTGATGCACAATAAATGTATAAATATTATTATTATTCGGTAATTACCGTATTATTAGTAAGTAAAAGTTTATTTATAGAGTGCCTTTCGCAGAAATGAAATTCACAAGGTGCTGTTTAACAATTATCAAAGACGAAAGAATTATAGAACAATTACATTCCAGTTAAAGCATTTATGATAAAACATGTACAGGCATCAGTCAATAATTAGCACCAGCTCTAAGTCAGCAGAAACAGAAGAACAACAATAACACGAAACTAAGTTGTGGTCTCCGATATTTTATTTAATAACTTAATATCTACCTGCATTTGAATTTTATTGAAAACTTCATTTAATATTTGATTTACGCAATGTTTTGAATTTTGTTTGACCTGTTGCACAATTTAGCCTGTGTAGAGTGTTAATGTTTCTAATCTGTAAAAGATTGTGTTAGTAATAGCTGGTAAATTTAAAGGTTCAGTATGTAATTTCTGGAACACGCTGGAACTTAGGAAAATTTTGAACAGAGACACGTTTCTGGTCCCTTCCCCTCAGAGCCATATGGCTCTGTTACCCCTTGCTCTGCTGAAATTCAAATTCAAGCTCTGTTTTTATTGGCTGATTCGAATTCAAGCTCTGTTTTTATTGGCTGGTTACAAACTCTGTTTTTATTGGCTGGTTAACGGCGTGTCACTGTGGCTTTTTAGAAATGCTTTCAGAGAAGCAAGGGGACAATAGTTTTTTCAGAGACTAGTTACTTGTCTAAAATCAGTACCGGGTATGTCAGGAGGTAGTGACAGAGTGAAGAAATATGTTAAAAATATATTGTTAGAAAAGTTACATACAGCTCCTTTAAGTGCTTTACTTTTTGTCTGAATAGTTGCTGCATTGTGCTGCAAATTATCTTAATTCTTCCCTTGAAAAAGAAAGGTAAAACAGTTTTACAGTATATCTAACTTAAGTTGGTTTTATGACTCAGTTTTCCCAAATCATGTAGCCTGTAGTGCTCAAATCCAATTCAATCAATATGTTAGTGATTGATATTTATAGGTGATTGTATCGCAATACGCATTAACCTGATCAGAGAATCTCATGGAACATTATTCATAAAAAGGAGAAAACGGTAGGAATTAATTTTAGAATGATTCTTGTCCAACATTATATGCACTCACCAAGTATAGCGTCAAGCAATGTGTTGTCCAATGGTGGCTTTGACTCCAGATCTTTATGGGCCCCTGACTGCCTCCCAGTCAAACTGGAACTGGACAACACTTCTCTACCGTGGACTAGCACAGCGAGATCTCCAACAAACACAGCTGAGTTTGTAGTTCGTAGAGACCTTAGCTTTCGTCTTGGGACTTGCACATCATGGTCTGGCACAAGAGGCACCTAAAAACATATGAATGTCATTATCCATTCCAAATAATGATTACACATTTACAGTACCGTATTTGGAAATATAAAGTATATATTCATCAATGCATTGAATATGTCTAAGCCTATATTCTATTGATTTATACCATCATCTGGGGGCATAATTTTATTTCCGAATTATCCATCATTAATGGCATTTTCTTTCTAGTTTGTGTGTAATCAAAAGTTGTAGAAGGAAATTGTATTTCAAATTATTCTCTACATGGATCAATAACATACAGTATCCATGCATTCAGAGGTTATTACCATGTCATCCGGGTCAGACAGCACTTGAAGATACGGAGCAACTGGTGACTGTACAGATGGTGTGGGTGTTGACTGGTTGGATGCAGGAGCTGAGATCTGACTGAGCACATCTTTCAGCTGTTTCACAACAGCTGGAAGCTCTGTAAAAAAACATAAAAACAGGGGACAAAGGAACAAAAACTGTCACTACTGTGTTTTGAGACCATTAAAAATAAAGATTACATTAGTCATTTGTGCATTGAAGAGCTGAACTAATTAAGGAGGAACAGGAAGTAGGAGGACATTGAATAAGGCAAATAGAACATTCAACCAAGGTGTTCTCCATTTTCCACAGTTTTAAAAAAGTCTTATCATTCACTTAAATTACTTTCAAGAAATTACCTCTCATGGCATCTAACATTTCATCCACACGGTCGTCTCTTAATTTCTGCCTGAAGCCTTTCTATTTTGTCCTGTGCCACACTCCAGCTTCTGGGCAGCTGCTCCTCGTCTGATGATGCCTCATTGGAGTTACTGGTACACATCTACAGGACAAAACAAAAACAACAAAACAACAACAAAAAAGAATCATGTGGCAGCATAACTCACACAGGTTATTGCATCAACTCAAAGTTAAAATATAGTTAATATAGTTAATATTTTTACCTCTGAAGTCTTGTTTTCCAGTTGCCTCTTCAGCTCATTTATACGGTTCGCCGATTCTGTTTCTGTACTGGTTGCTCTTATTTTTTTCTGTCAAAATTAGAATTTATTTTAGATTTGTATTTTCACTGCACTTTTTCTACTTCAGTTCTGAAACAGAATATTTATTGATGAAGCTACCTTCTTTGGTTGAACTTCATGATCTTCCTGTTCCACATCTTTCCACTTGTTGTTTGGCTTACACTTTCTCTTTGGTGTTTCTTGCCAGATATCTTCCCCTTCTATAAATGCTTGTCTCTTCTTGCAGAGATCACTGTAGTTATCTGTGTAACAAACATCACATTAAAAAAAGCTTGACTGACAAATTCCAAAAGCGATACCGAACACATGCAAGAGGAAAAAAAGTGCTATCAAGAAAGCAGACATTCCACAACTTACCACCAAACAATAAAACCTTTGCTGGAAAATAGGCAGGAGGATCTGACTTTTTTCTGCCTTCATTTTACATCCATCCATCCATCTTCATCTTCCAAATCAGGGCACTGAGTTATTGATTTTGGACATCGTCGCTGGTCCTCAGTAATCCACAAAGTCTTCCCAACTTCCACAGTCTTGTCCTTGAAGTAATAAATGGCAAATGCCATTTTGTGAAGCCAATCCTAAAAACGCTTTTTCCGACGATGAGACTTGTTTGTTTGTTTGTCCTCCTCGCTGTGAGAAAAAGAAGACGCAGGAAAATGTGCGGGAAATTTGAAATTTGGTTCCCTATTGGCTGCCGGGGAGGGAGGCGGTCACATGAACGAGAAGTGAAAGTTAAAGTCACGCGATATTTTAAAACCGAGAACAACAACAAAGAAGGTAGCTGTTAGCTCATCGGAAATAACATGGCGAAACGTCGAGGACCTTATCAAAGATATTTGGAGGATTACAAAGCAGAAATTCCAAGAAGTACCAGGCACAGATGGAAATAAAAAGTAAGTATCAGAATGAAGTCTGCAACGATTTCATGTTTAATGTTTACGATCATAACACATCACCAGCAGCCTATAGCTGAGCTAGCTAGCTAGCTAGGCTGCTGTGAGGTTAGAGAGTTTCACATGTCTAATGCATTAAGTGTTCATTTGCACATTTTTTGCACTTTTATATCGTTTTGCCGGTTTAATAATAATAATAAAAAAAAGAAGAACACTTGTCTGAAAATGTCAGGCTGAAATACAATATTTTTAAGCTATTTTTTTATTTTATTTTTTTCCCCCTGGTAACTTGTCTTTTTTTATTTCATTGTGTAAGAAATAACAGCATAACAAGTTATGCTGTTATTTCTTGTGGTGTTTGTTATATTTGCTTCATTAAAAAAAAAAGAAGAAAGACAAATACCTGCATTAGGTTCAGCTCTCAGCTGCAGAGGAGGAGGAAGCTGGAGGATGAAATGTTGATTCTTAAATTTGTGTTACTATACTGTATATTTTTATAAAACTAATCGCAAATTAAAGTCAGTCTGCATTAGTACATGTGTTTAGAATTTCACGTCCCATAACGTTTTATCTGTCTCAAAAGGAATAATTTTAAATGCAAAATAGTTTAATGATTTCTCAGTTTGTTGCTGTATTTAGTGCATTATTTTCTTATCAGCTGGCCAATATTTTGGTGTGGGAAGAATAACGGAAATAATTTTTATTATTCATTTTAGTTTCTTTGTTTTCTTGTTTCTATGTTAAAAGTGCATTCAGTATGCTCATGGACAATAAAATGATTAGAGTTATAACTGATGTTAACACTTTACCTTTACAGGGCTGAGCAGAACTACAG
>JBBPBX010081179.1:0-16007 GCA_038048925.1 Garcialebias charrua | reverse complement strand
TATCGCTAATGCTAACAACAAGTTTAGTTAGCCCCCTGTTATTTCTATGTGCGTGGATCTACTTAAAAATAATATATTTAGCTTCTGTAAAGCCAAATTCGTGCTGGAGTTGTATGTGTTAACGTTGAGTCATATGCATTTCTACACTGTAGGTCAGAGATCTACAGTAACTCCATTAAAAAGGTAAGTTAATGTACTGAAAATATTATGATTTTTTTTGTTTTGATAATACAGTATCATCAAGGTGATCGTATCTTCTTTGTAACTTCAGATACTAGCTGGTTAAACTCAAGGTGGCCATACATGGGAGCCTCACCAGATGGAGTCGTTTCATGTGACTGTCATGGAGCCAGGGTGTGTGAAATCAAGGTAAAATTTATTTCTCAAAAGGTTTGGACTACTGCACTGCAGACTTAGCTTTTTTAGATTTTTCTACCTGGATTATTGAGCATGCATTAGGGTACTGCACTGCAGACTTTGCGCACCTCACAGTATGAATGTTACAACTATAATTTTTTACTCAAATCTTTGTTGTTTGCATATTTCACAGCATGTAGCCGTAGTTTTGGGGATGGTCTTGCAGTTTGTGGGATGTTGCCTTGTTTCCAGTTAAAAAATGTGTGACCTTTCCATCACCTTTTAAAACTTAGTCCAGATTAATACATTCTTACCTGTGGAACACACCTGGTTGACAGAGACATAAATATAGTCTCATTTTCTAACATTGGTGTTGGATAGTGAAATGAGTGAAACACAATCTTTAAAAACGTATCATATTGAAATGTTTTGGAGACTACCGTATTTATTTTTTATGTCTAAGTTTCATTGTCTTGTCCTTCAGTGCCCACAGAGCAAACAGCATGAAGTCGGTCTGAGGATGTGTGCTGGACAGCCTGGTTTTTGTCTCGTCGTCTCGTCAAGGTTGGAGATTCTGTACAACTGGATAGGAACCATCCTTATTACCATCAGCTCCAGGATCAGATTCACATTGTGGATGTACAATATTGTGATTTTGTAGTATGGAGTGAAAATGATATTTATGTGGAAAGAATTCTGCCAGATGACCAGCTGTGGGAAACAGCAGTTCCCAAAATTCAGCACTATTTTACACATTGCATCCTACCTGAAATCCTGGGACAGAAATCCACACGTGACTAACCAATCTAAGAATCAAGAATGTTATTTGGAGTAGTTGATGAAAGGAGTTTGAAAAGTTTATACAAATTTAAACAGTTGCTCTTTTTTTCCCCAAAAACATTTGTCACTACCATAACATGTTTCAGCTACACCTGTAGCAAGCACTCTGCAGAAGGGTCATGTGATGTTGTTACATGTCATGACAGCTGTTTTTTATTTACAATAATCTTAATTGAAAAGTTAAGTATGTTAA
The DNA here is from genome assembly GCA_038048925.1 of Garcialebias charrua. Classification (NCBI taxonomy): domain Eukaryota; kingdom Metazoa; phylum Chordata; class Actinopteri; order Cyprinodontiformes; family Rivulidae; genus Garcialebias; species Garcialebias charrua. Next base: position 14,617 of record JBBPBX010081179.1, on the reverse strand, counting down.
ATCAAATGATATATTTAAATCAATATGAGATTAGCTTGTGAATTTCAAAGGTGTTCTAATATGTTAAATAACAGCACATACAAATGTCATATGTCACAAATGTTGCAAAATGAGTCTACTTCAGAAAAATGTTTTTATTTCAATAGCAAAACTCATGTCATTTTAACTGACCAATATTCACAAAGATTGGTTATGGAGTTCATTGAATAAATTAAAAATATTCAACCTTATTGGGTAAATTTTTTTTTTGTCTTCATGAACAATTAACATGTACAAATATGGTCTGTAACAGTATTAGTGATTTAATTTACTTTTGATTTACTTTAAATGATAAATACATGTATAATCATTTAAACTTAAAATATTTATATAAATATAGTTGATTGAATTACTTGTCGCTCAGGCCACTATTAAGAATTGTAATCTTTCATGGAGAACATGAATCGTTCTAAAACAAATTCGAGACACAGTGGCTTTTGACACATTAAATCTATAGGCAAGGTCTTGAAGCTGCAGATGTAATCTGAGATGCATAAGTATCATAATAAATTGCTCAAATTTGGAGAGTGCTGACAGTGATGACATGCTGATGTATAAGGTTCACAGAGCTGAAAAATTTGCATCAAAACTAAAAAGTTGGGCAGTCCCGTATAAAACTTTGTTTTATCGTTGTTCTGGAAGGTTTCAGGAGTAAATTTAGTCACTGAGACTTTTTCCTTAAGGTCGCAGATCTCAGTTGTGTAGCCTTTCACTGCATCCTCCAGCTTTGTGAGGTCAACCATGCTTAGATCCGTCTGGCATTCTGCATCTGCAAATATTTAATTATTAAAAATTACGTTCAGAAATTCTATAAATAAATAAATAGTATTTTTATTTATTATTATTTTACCTTTGAATCGTTCGTTTTCAGGGGCTGGTAAGCTTTCTTCACAGAGCTCATCTTCCAGACTGTTGGCCTCCTCAGTGCAGAGAAGCTTCCAGGCCTTAGCTCTTTCCCTGCGCCGGAGGGATGCTTCTGTTTGTGGCCACTCGTTACTTCTTTGGTACCCCAGGTTAACAGTGGGGGCCCAGTCTTGGGAATGTACATCACCTGCTGCACTCGGACAACCTAAATATAAGACACCACTTTAAAGTAAAACACGTAAATGCCTTTCCTAGCACTAAGCTAACCGCTAACAACATTAGCATTCTAATCGGATTTTTTCTGGGAACAACCAAGTGTTGAACCACTACACAAGCTAGGGCATAACATATCTTACCTGTCTTTCTAGTTACTGTCCAATAAAATATCTGAAAATATGATTTAAACGATACGACCCTTACCTGTAACAAAGTGGTCGCTGCAGACTCTCGTCAGTTTCTGCACCTCCTGTTTTTAGCCGTAGGTTGTAATCCACGTTTGTCGTCTTTTTTCTGTAAGTTTTTTTAAATTAATCCCCTTGTAGCATACTACTTTCGGAACACGAAAATAACTTTTATCTATCTCTCGATTAGAGCGGTTGCAACAACCGTAAACGGCACAGAATTTAGGCATGTTGATGCTGAATCAGCAACAGAAGGAAACGGCTGCGTTTACTTCTTGCCCCGCATCTGCATTCTGTGACGTCACTGCTACGTCATCTGAAACCCAGCAATATATATATATATATATATATATATATATATATATATATATATATATATATATATATATATATATATATATATATATATATATATATATATATAGACAATATAAAAAAACAGCTCGAGCTGTTTCAAAAAACTGACAAAACGTTTAAAACAGAAAAATAAACCAGTGTGAAAATACTTTGTGTAGAAACTGGCAGATGGCAAAGGGAACGTTTGTTGAACGTTCTAAGAACGTTAGGTTAGAACGTTATATCTAGGTTTGTTCAAACGTTAGTCAAAACCTTCAAAGAACGTTCTAAGAACGTTAGGTTAGAACGTTATATCTAGGTTTGTTCAAACGTTAGTCAAAACCTTCAAAGAACGTTCTAAGAACGTTGTGATCTAACAGAACCATGTAAGAACCATACCAGAACGTTAGTTAACGTTCTCTGTTACTTGGGTAGGTCTACTACGAGACCTCGCTGTTCCTCAGTCCACTGCCTGTGTTGAAGTTTCAACCTGTTTCAACCTGCGACATGCAAAGAGATTCTTCCTTCAACCCCCCTGAAGAAATAACAGGTGAATAAAATAGCATAAAACATGCAGCTGTATAAGAATGAACAGACCACTGCACTGTTAGCTGTCATCATTTGAACTCTTTCTGCGTTGAAAAAATATACAGTAGTAGTTTCCACAAGACAAACATGTTTTATTAACATTATTTGAGGTCTGACTTTAAAAACATTTCAGCCATTTCTCTGTTTCTGTAAGTCATTCGCACAGTTTTGCTGGGAGCATCGGTGAAATGCTGTCACAGAAAAAAAAAGCAATCCTGTCATCAATGTGTATAAGCATACAGTTTACAGTAACTATACACAAGACTGTTTTGTTTATTGTCAAACATGAATAAATACTTTGTTTTACAGCAGCAACTGTCCACCAACTCCTTGCTGACAAAGGGTTTGATGTCAAGTCAGAGGTGGAAAAAGAGAAGTTAGTCTGTTCAACCCCCCTGAAGAAATAACAGGTGAATAAAATAGCATAAAACATGCAGCTGTATAAGAATGAACAGACCACTGCACTGTTAGCTGTCATCATTTGAACTCTTTCTGCGTTGAAAAAATATACAGTAGTAGTTTCCACAAGACAAACATGTTTTATTAACATTATTTGAGGTCTGACTTTAAAAACATTTCAGCCATTTCTCTGTTTCTGTAAGTCATTCGCACAGTTTTGCTGGGAGCATCTGTGAAATGCTGTCACAGAAAAAAAAAGCAATCCTGTCATCAATGTGTATAAGCATACAGTTTAACTATACACAAGACTGTTTTGTTTATTGTCAAATATGAATTAATACTTTTTGTTTTACAGCAGCAACTGGCCAACAACTCCTTGCTGACAAAGGGTTTGATGTCAAGTCAGAGGTTGAAAAAGGGAAGCTAGTCTGTTCAACCCCCCTGAAGAAATAACAGGTGAATAAAATAGCATCAAACACTGTGCACAGTTTTGCTGGGAGCATCGGTGTACGGTGGCCCTGAGGTGCAAAACACATTAACAAATAAGTGTTTAGCCTTATTTGTTAATGTGTTTTGCACCTCAGGGCCACCGTAGGAGTGTTGTGACCTTTTTTAGCAGTAAGTGCAATAAAGTAAAAATATCTTTGTAAGTACAGGTGTTTACAGCAGCGTCTAACTGGCCCGGCGGTGCACAAAGATTCGCTTGCCCGCTGGGCCGACACGCATTTATGGACCTGTCAGGCCTGTCATGATCCAAATATATGTATTTTAAATAAATTATGTCGACCGTGACATCACATTTGTTGAAGTTTTTGAAGGACATCACGCTAATCCAATGAAAACTCACAGCACTCCTCAGCTGGCTCAGTCATTCCCTCCCCAATTTTACCAAATTTATATACTGTATTCAAATCCATGTTTATTACAGTAATTGATTAATGAGATAGTCCACACATCCCAAAACACATTGATTGTAGTACATTAAATTTAGAAATGAACACACCAACCTTTAAAAATAAAGAAACTGTGCTCTAATTTGACTTTTAGTGAAGTGGAACTTTTGTTTAGTTAAATTTTTTAATCTGTTAATATACAAATGCTGTTTTAGTGTGCTGGTGAAGATTCTCAGTCGTCCAGGACATGATAAAATCAGAACAAGCGCTCAATGCAAAAACAACTGGACTTTATTTGTTGCAGAAAGGGTGAAACGTTTTCTGCAACAAATAAAGTCCAGTTGTTTTTGTATTGAGCACTTGTTCTGATCTTCTGGTATGTGTTGTTTCTGTTTGTGACTTATATAAATAATGTGTGTGCTTGTGAGACATTTAAAGATGTTTTGAACTTCTGGCAGGTCTCTCTGATGGCGTGGAGATTGAACAGGGGTCGCGGTCGTCAGCTACTTCATCTGCCGGAGAGTCTGGATCGAGAAACCACAGCCAGGGCTTTGAGCATATCTTAAAAGGAAAAAAACAAGGAGTTTTAAAATCTAGACAAAATAAAGGAATTAAAGAAACATACAGATAAGCGTTATTGGTTTTTAATGTTTACTACTACAACCTGCAATAGGTCAAGAATGGCTCCACGCTCAAAATGTCCTTGTGAAGACCAGCCAGCAGTGATGGTGGGCTCATTCCGGTCATCAGGATGTCGTGGGTCAAAACACAGTCTGTTCAGCGTTCTCCTGGAAAACTTCTCAACATAGATGTCATGCCTTAAATGACACCAACATGAAAAATGTGGTTGATATCTAACACATATTAGCAAATCTATTTGTAGAAGTGTTTTTTAAAAAATGTCAAAAAACTATTCCAGATCTTACCATTGTAGAAAACATTTAAAACCGTACATATGTGATTGCATTTATTATCTAGTGCCACTAGAAAACAACAATAATTAACACAATACAATAAACTACAATTGTACAATGTTGAATAGTTTTTTGACTGGGATAAGACAAGATAAGTGATATTGTATTATTCCAATTGTTGGTGAAGTTTCACTGAAAGTCACCTTTCTGGGTATTTGTGTTATAAGCGTAATATGAAATGTCTTCAGGAACACTGATTAAACTCACTTTAAAACTTGCAGCTCATCCAAGTAGCAGGTGCAGTTCGTTTTTGGGCTGGTCTCTTCCATGTACAAGGTAACTGGGTGCAGGTTGGTGTATTTCCAACATGGTTGCAGCCACCTCCTCTGCAAAAACAATCACAAACACAATATACAACTATTGTATGTGTCATTATGGAATTCACATGCAAAATATATTGTTTGTAATATATTTAAGATTTTCACACATGTTACGTCTAAAGTGTAAGCTGTATAAACAGCATAAGTGCATTAGTAAATCAAAGATAATTAAATTTCCCTAGGAAAGCTATCACTTGGGATAGTTATTATTTTTCACATCACAACATCACCAATTGCCTCAGGTTGTATTTAAGACATAGTTTACAGAAATCAAATAAGAAATAAGGACGCTGTGAACATTTGTGTGACTCAAACGTCATGTTTTTGTTTACATACTGTGCTTATACTGACGGCTCATTATGAAGACATGGCGCTAGTTATAGCAGCTAACAGAAGATGTTGAACCTGTAACAATAACCAAACCAGTCTAAATATCAGAAGTATTGGTGTGAGAAATTTAAAACATTTATTTCTGACGCTTGGATAATACAGGTTGTTGACAACTACACACAACGGCTCACCCTGCTGGACATCCGCAAAAAGCCTGAAGGATTTCCCCAATTTCCATCAGCGCACACAGTCACCTCCTCTCGTATCTGCGGCACAATGTTCAGGCATTTTGACCAGTGGTTGTCCACTATTTTAAGAAATCAAGCTTCTAAATTACAACTCTCTATCATTACGAAGCTCCTCGGCTCCTTCCTAACCCCCGGCATCCGGTTTCGGCTTTTTGCCGTCCAATCAGAACGCTCGTTTCTGCCGAGCTTTGCGTGATGACGTCAACTGGTAAAAGGTCTATTAAAAACATGATTACATGTGCATTTGACATTGAGGTGTTGAGATTTGTCCATGAGTGTTTTGTTTTTTTTCCAGATCAACCACAGTCTAAAGAAAGAAGCTTAAATTTCAAAACGAAGAGGAGGGAGGTTAATTGTGCCCACTGAGGCTGAAAAAGGCAGAAATTAGAACAATAAAGTTGAAATTATCTGAGAAAACTGAAATTTGCCAAAAACAGCTGAATAGTAGCTAACACAAGCAGAAAAAATGCTTAAATTACTAGAAGGAAGCCAGGAGAGCATGTTTTTACTGAATTAGGCTGAAAAACATTTAAATGATTGCCAAAAAATGTGCAATTAGCTGAAAATATGAAATTAGCACAAAAAAGCTAAATGCTAGCTGAAATAGCAGAAATAGCTGAAACCTACATAAATAAGCTGAAAGAATAAGTTTGAAGAAGCATAAAAATCTTGAAGTTAGCTGAATCAAGCTTAAAGGAGCACAAAACAGCTGAAAAAGCAGCTGAAATTAGGCGAACTAACTTAATTTTTTTGATTTTCATTCAGAGAGTCTATTAGGGATCGTTGTCAGCTATCAATGCACCAAGTTTCAGCCGAATAGCTCACAAATTGCAGTTATCCTAGGTTTTCTATAAAACAACTGAATAGTAGCTAAAGAAATTTAGAAATAAGCTTAAATGTCCAAAATGAAGTGGAGTCATTGTGCCCTCTAAGGCTGAAAATGGCTAAAATTAGCACAATAAATTGTAAATTATCTGAGAAAATTTGTAATTTGCCCAAAACAGCTGAATAGTAGCTAAAAAAATAAAAAATAAAAAAAAGCAGAAAGAAGTTTAAATTACTAGAAGGAAGTCGGGAGAGCATGTTTTTGTTGAATTAGGCTGAAAAAGTTTAAATGATTGCAAGAAATATGGAATAAGCTGATAAAGATTAAACTAGCATAAAACAACTAAATGCTAGCTGAAATAGCTGAAACCTATAGAAATAAGCTGAAAAGAGCACAGCAAGCTGAAATTAGTCGAAATAAGTTTGAAGAAGCATACAAATCTTGAAATTAGTTGAATGAAGCTGAAAGAAGCACACAAAAGCTGAAAAATAAAATAAAATAAATAAATAAAGCTGAAATTTGCTGAACTAGCTAGATTTTTCCAGAAATTTGCTCAAGGAAGTTAAAAGAAGCTGAATCAGAACAAAATGTGAAAGAAGCAGTAAAAAGTTGCAAAAAGATCTAAAGATTTGAAGGATGTAAAATGAGCTAAATTCATTTTCTATAAGAAAAAAAGTGGCAGAAAAGGCTAACATTTTCAAACAGCTAAAGTTGCACCAATACCAAAAGTCATGTCCTGAAAGAGCTGAACGTTTTTATATACAAATTGTTGAAATAGCACAAAATCTGTGTAGTTAGATGCCAAAAAACATATGGAAGAAAAAGTGGATATCAATAGTGAATGCCTATACGATAGGCATTCACTATTGATATCCACTTTTTCAGGGTTGCTGAGGGAGTTTGAGAAACGATTTCAGGTCTTTAGAAGAATAATTACAAACACATCTTAAAAGATGGGCCGAGTGCACAAAGCCGCATGTCGGCACCGCTACAAAGGCGAACTCAAGACAGAATTAGCAGTTTTTCTCTCACCACTCACCATCAGAGCTTCTGTTCTCACTAATGAACATTAATAAAACAGCTACGCTCAAAGCTCAATTTATGTGTTCACAATTGCTTCCTAGATGTGGAAAATGGATTTAAAATTCATTCATTTCTAAATTTTGATGGGTTTGATGCATTTTTAACATGCAGGAAAGTGTTTTAACAAAACTGTGTTTTTTGTTTTAATGTCCAGAGGACCAGACTTAGCTTTTTTAGATTTTTCTACCTGGATTATTGAGCATGCATCAGGGTATTTAACAAAACAGTTGACTAAATGTTTTAAAACGTGCAATCACTGATCAGTTTTTTAATGTGTAATGCACTTAAATGTTAAACTGAGTAAAAGTGTAAAAGGACAATTAATTTAATGTAAATATTTTTATAATTTATTTATTCTTTGCACTAATACAAAGAAAAAAAGTGGACTTTTGGAATGAGAATGGTCTGGCCCCCTTGAGATCAGATTAAGCTGTATGCGGCCCCCAGATCAAAATAAGTTTGACACCCCTGGCCTATAGGCATGCACACAATAAGAGTGAGTTGAAGCAGAGCTCTCATCAGTGCTGCCATACTGCGATGCACAAGACGTGATCATGTTTAACATAATAAATATATATAGTAGTATAGTAGTGTTTCCCTCATCACGTTTTCCTGATATGAAATGTGGTCATGGCTTCTTGATACTCAGTTGCGGGGTGAGTCAATTTAAAAAAGCTTTCAGACTGTGAATTGCTAAATAACAGCTCTGTTATTGTGAAGTTATCTACTCAGATGATCATTTTGTTTAAAATCTCAGCATTGTTACATCCCCCTCAGCAAGAAATGAATTGGAGCCACTCAGATAAACAATCTGTAAAGAAAGTTGTGAATGAAATGCAGAATGATGAGCAGTTGGCGTAATATAGGAAATGCAGAATAATTTTCTAGCTGAATGAGCAAAAAACATTACAATTCATGAAAGTCATATCGTTTGTAAAATATTTTCGTTTCCATCTAAAACTTGTTTTCCACATCACTGGAAATGTGGTAATGTGCCCATCAAAGATTAGATTTTCAGCAGCTGCACGTTCAGCTCCACGATTTGTTCTTTTTGTGGAGGTAATGAACAACACACAGGAGCAGAGGTCTGCTCTGTTGTTGTTTCCCACCCAAGCCAATTAAAACAGGCCCTTCATCACAAACAAAACTCTAAAGCCAACTTTTCACCGGCTTCCACATTTAATTACTTGTCCAACTGCACATGGATTCCTGCATGTTTGGAAAAAAATAGTTTGTTTTTGTTTAAATATGTGAATTTTCAGTGTTTTGATTTAAAAAGTCATGTTTCCAACACAGTCTCCACATCATCAGGAGTTTTGTACAGATCATGTAGAAAACAGTAAATACTCCTCATCTTTACAGCTACATTCAGCCATCCGTTTGTAAATGTCACAAAGAAAAAAGATTTACAAGATTTACACCTGATGTCTTTCCTATAAGTTATTACTCTTTTCTAAAACGTGTCCCAACTGGAAATAAGTCGTCTCTCCCATGGAAGGCTGTGAGAAGTATGGGCGCGCAGGGTGCTGCAGCACCCTGGATACAAACTTTAAAAACAAATTAAATGAATTTATTTAGGAAAAAACAAAACAAAAGGGATTCTGTTATTGCTGCATTATTTTTGTAGTTATAATTAAGTTTGGAGCATGAATTGATGCCAAAATATTCTTTAAATGGGTGTTTAAGCTCAACCTCGCAGCTGAAACCTGTACCCACAGCTAAAACGCTTCAAGGACTTCAAGTTGTCTCACAACTAGAACATTTTTTAATCAAAATGCTTCTAATCCATCAAACGTTTGACCCAAACACGAATCAAACGGCTCGGGTCTCCAACTCACCTGAAGTACGAGCTGCAGCTGCAGAGGATGATCTTGTGAGCTTTAAGCTCAATGTCACCGACTCGTAGCACCACGTCACAAAGTTTGTCCTCCGAATGGAGCTCGGCTATGTCGGCGAGCGCCTGATCGCTCACGCTCCTCTTCATGCTCTCTCTGCCGGCCTCCGAAGTCAGAGAACTGACGTCTTGTTTGTCCATTTTGCTGCTCGCAGTGACAACGTTTGGGCATGAAATGTTCTGCTCCTGGTTCGATGCTGAAGCTTTTCATATGTCAATAAACAGAACCAGAAACAACTTATTGTTTTGGTTCAAATATTGGCAATAAAATTAAGTGAAAACAAACTTGTTTATTTTCCAAATAAGTTATTTTAATGTTTGAAGGAGGTAATAAAAAAAATAATAATAATTCTACTAAAACACAGACCGGACGGTGAGAGCTGAATGTCAGCTGAAATGTGCTTAAAGGTTCAGTCTGCAGTTTCTGTAGAACATCAGCACTTAGAAAAAATTTCAACAAGCAAAGCATTCTGATCCCTCCCCCTCAGAGCCATATATGGCTCTGCCCCCTTGTGGTCTGTTAAAATTCAAATTCAAGCTCTGTTTTTATTGGCTGATTCAAATTCAAGCTCGGTTTTTATTGGCTGGTTACAAACTTTGTTTTTATTGGCTGGAAAATGGCGGGTCACTTTTTCTTTTTAGAAATGCTTATTTACCACCTGGAGAAGCAAGGGGACAATATTTTTTTTTAGTTTTTTTCAGAGATTACCTCTCTAACATCAATCTAGTGACAGAGTGAAGAAATATGTTAAAAATATATTGTTAGAAAAGTTACATATAGCAGCTTTAACAAGATGAGCAAGTGTTTGAAGCTAAAACTAGCTAAACTTTAGCTACAAGCAAATGTCTAACTAAAAACTAACTGAAGGGATTCTATTATTGCTGCATGATTTACACATATTTCTGTGTAATTGTTAGACAAGAGGATAAGTCAAAGTCAAAGTCAACTTTATTGTCAGAACTGCAATATGTACAGGACATACAAAGGATTGAAATTGCTTTTCTCTCAGTCCCTCGGTGCAACAGTAACCATTTAAACACTAAAACACTGAAACATTTAATAAACATAAGCATAAAATAGTAAAAGTGTAACACTGTCCTGAGTTTTTGCATAGTAGTATAAAAGTATGAAAATTTACACCAACACTAAAACACTAAACATTTAATGAACATAAGCATAAAATGAAATAATAAAAGTGTAATACTGTCCTGAGTTTTTGCATAGTAGTATAAAAAAGTATAAAAAGTATATCTATAAAATAAACTGAAGGTTCTAGCATTGACATTTGCAAAGAGTGGCAAAGCAGCATATGAGTTAATGTACACAGTATATGTATGAGGTAGTTGATGTTGGTATAGAGGCAAAGTGGCATATGCAGTAAGGCACATTGGGCATCCTTAAATAAGGCTGGTCAGAGAATACTGTATATGTATCAGCAGTAGTGTAGATATAAAAGTAGTGTAAATGTAAACAGTAGTAATAAATGTAAACAGTAGTAATAAATGTAAACAGTATTAATAAATGTAAACAGTGAATGTAAACAGTAGTATGACTATAGGCAGTGATGTAATACAAACATTAGTGCAAATATGAGAAGTAGTGCAAACTGAATGAGCACATGACCGAGAGTTTAGTGAATAACCCGTTTGATGACACAGGGTCCAGTGTTAAAAACTTTGTGTTGAGTGGTAATGTGTGAGAAAGTTTTTTGTGTTAAGGCAGTTCAAATGGGAGGGGAGGCAGAGCAGGCAGAGTGTTTAGCATCCTGACTGCCTGATGATAAATTTTCCACAACAGCATAACTCCTTTTTTTTTTTTTTTACTTTATTTTTTAAACTTTGTTTTGTTTTGTTTTTTGAATGTCCAGAGGACAAACAATGGTTAATATGCTATAGTTGATTTCATACCACACCTTTATTAAATCTGCGTGCTTGACATGTGCTGGTACATTTAATCTCTTTTTATTCAGCTACAGACTATGAGTTAATGTAACATATGAGTTAATCTCACTCTCAACGTGGAGAAGACAAAGGAGATTGTTGTGGACTTCAGGAAGAGGGATGCCCAACATGCCCCTCTGACCATCAACAGCACCACAGTGGAGAGAGTGGACAGCACCAAGTTCCTGGGAGTGCACATCTCAGAGGACCTGTCCTGAAGCAGGAACACTGCATCAATGGCCAAGAAGGCTCACCAGCGTCTCTACTTTCTCCGCAAGCTGAAAGAGCTCAACCCCCATCATGTGCACCTTCTACAGAGGTGCCATAGAAAGTGTCCTGACCAGCTGCATCACGGTGTGGTTTGGTGCATGCACTGCATCCTGCCGCAAGAGCCTCCAGCGCATCGTGAAAGCAGCTGAGAAGATCGTGGGCACCTCCTTGCCCTCACTGCAGGACTTACACAGCAACCGCCTCACTCGGAAAGCCCTCTGCATGGCAGGTGATCCCACACACCCACTACACAGCTGCTTCAGACTGCTGCCATCAGGGAGGAGACTGAGGAGTCTCCAGGCTCGAACCAGCAGACTGAGAGACAGCTCTGTTCATCAGGCAGTCAGGATGCTAAACACTCTGCCTGCTCTGCCTCCCCTCCCATTTGAACTGCCTTAACACAAAAAACTTTCTCACACATTACCACACAACACAAAGATTTTAACACTGGACTCTGTGTCATCAAACGGGTTATTCACTAAACTCTCGGTCATGTGCTCATTCAGTTTGCACTACTTCTCATATTTGCACTAATGTTTGTATTACATTACTGCCTATAGTCATACTACTGTTTACATTCACTGTTTACATTTATTAATACTGTTTACATTTATTACTACTGGTTACATTTATTACTAGTGTTTACATTTACACTACTTTTATATCTACACTAGTGCATTAACAGAATAACCGAGTTTTCGGCAGATCGAGTGCTTTGACTTCTTTCGAGGCTTTTTTGTCCAACTCGGGTACCCGTAGTGACGTCATCACGTCGCGGTGACGTCAGTACGTCACATCACGTGATAAGCTCCGAGCGCGGGCTAGAAGAAAATGGATTCGTCTTTGTCTACTACGGATGGTGTAATGGAGCAGGCCCAGTCTTTTCAAAAAGCTAAAAATCAATCATCGGTAGTGTGGAAATACTTCACGAAAGATGACTCCTCTGGTTCAACTACTACCTGCAAAATCTGCAAAGCTGTGCTGAAGTACAACTCCAGTACGACCTCGATGCATAACCATTTGAAGAAGCATCCGCTAATGCTAACTCAGGCACAACAACAACCCGCAAGCTCCACTCAACGGTCAGTAGCCTCTTTTCTGAAACATCCAGCTGTATCCGGACAACGGCGGCAGCAAATCAACAATTTACTGGCGAAATTCGTAGTTAAAGACATGAGGCCGTTAGCTGCTGTCCATGGAGAAGGTTTCAGAGAGTTGCTCCAGTTTTTTGAACCTGGCTACGATGTTCCGTCTTATAACACTCTGTGGAGCACTATTAAGCTCCAGTATGACAACCTCCGTGAAAAAATCGCTGATGAAATGAAAGACCAGAGTGTGTCCCTAACAACAGATCTGTGGACATCCTCCACTATGGATCCATATATTACAGCAACTGCTCATTACATCACAGAGTCATGGGAGCTGAAGGCCCGGGTGCTGTGTACATCTGCTATGCAAGAAAGACATACTGCTGCCAACATCGCTGATCGTCTGTCTAACATAATCCAGGAATGGGGAATAAATGTGTTTTGCACAGTCCACGACAATGCCAGCAGTATGAATCTAGCCATGGAGCTGTGTGAACATTTTCCAAATGATCTGGGTTGCACTGCACACACACTGCAGCTGGCAATAAAAGCTGGGTTAATCCTACCTGATGTTGTTAAAACTGTAGATGCAGCAAGGAGAGTTGTCAGCCACTTTCGACATTCATCAGTTGCAACTTGTGCTCTGAAGAAACGACAGGAACAACTGGGAACTAAAACCAACAAACTCCAGATTGACTGTCCAGTTCGTTGGAACTCCACATTCATCATGCTTCAGACTACACTACTGCTGATATACAGTATTCTCTGACTAGCCTTATTTAAGGATGCCCAATGTGCCTTATGTGCCTTACTGCATATGCCACTTTGCCTCTATACCAACATCAACTACCTCATACATATACTGTGTACATTAACTCATATGCTGCTTTGCCACTCTTTGCAAATGTCAATGCTAGAACCTTCAGTTTATTTTATAGATACACTTTATATACTTTTTATACTACTATGCAATAACTCAGGACAGTATTACACTTTTATCATTTCATTTTATGCTTATGTCATTAAATGTTTAGTGTTTTAGTGTTGGTGTAACTGTCAGGACAGTGTTACACTTTTACTATTTTATGCTTATGTTTATTAAATGTTTCAGTGTTTTAGTGTTTAAATGGTTACTGTTGCACCGAGGGACTGAGAGAAACGCAATTTCAATCCTGTGTACTGTATGTCCTGTACATATTGCAGTTCTGACAATAAAGTTGACTTTGACTTTGACTTTGGTTGATCCACTATGAGAAGGTGATGTTTATTAGACTGAGTTTGTTGCAGCTCCTCAGACTGACGGTCTTTTGGGTCAAAGACGAAAAGTTTATTTATTGATTCATATTTTTTTGTCCGTCCAGAGGACCTGACTTAACTTCGTTAGAATTTTCTACCTGGACTGTCAAGCATGCATCAGGGTAACAGGGCTTCCTTCTTTGTTTCTTCAAGAGAACAGCAAAAACGTCCCGATCCCTTCTTTTCCACTGTCGTGAATGATCGACCATCTACACCAACTGGTCTTCCATTAAAACAAAAAGTAGATACATGTGCAACTTCTAAATTTACTTCATAGGAGTGTGTGACTCAAACCCTATGTTTTGAGAGTAACAGTGTAGTTGTATTACTCTGTAAAATAACATATTAGCATTCGGAGAGGTGAGATTTACTAGAATGTTGCATGCAGTCGCAGCTCGTGAAATGTCCACGGGGGGGGCTATTTCTCAAAAACAAAAGTTCCAAGTTCGAATCGTGTTTATTTATCAAATGCAGATTAACACAAGGTCAACAGAACAGTTAAATGCTCCGGATGAGAAGAACCAATTTGACTCACTAAAACAACAAAGAACAAACAAAAAATATATAAATAAACAAATTATATATAAATTATAGTAATACAAGTTCATAATATAAATAGAATCAAGCTATTTTTTTGAGTACCGGTTCTCTTAAACATTCCTAATTTTTAAGGTCCTAATGCACCTTAGCATATATAGCATTTCACCATATAAATGTACCTTAAATGTTTCACTGTTAATAGGAGCTAGTTACTTGCAAGAGGCTTTGTTTTCATTCTCCAGATCAATACAGTGTTAAGAAATAGTAAAACACCACCAGTGACATTT
>JBBPBX010081176.1:0-16008 GCA_038048925.1 Garcialebias charrua | reverse complement strand
TCTTCACTGATCTCTCCCTTTCTCTTTTAAATCCATTTTAACCGTCCAAAAATCGCATTTTTGGATTGTTAAAAGCAGCTAAGCTGAGAAACTAAGCTACGAGCTAAGCTAACAGGCCGACCTCGGGGGAAAAACCTCTGTCTTTTCAAAGCTCCAAAATTCACAGTTGAAACCCGTGCCTTTGTCTAAAAACTTGTTTTTCTCCTCAAAAAGAAGCTTGAGAACGTGTTTACTGATTTTTTTTTAAATTAAAAGCTTTGTGTGAAAAATGCTATGCTAAAGAGCTCACACCACACCGAGCGTCCGCCATTTTGAGAACCAAAGAGAGACCATGTCACGTCAAGGGGCCTCCCTCTCATTTTTTTTAAAGAGACACACTGCTTGCTCCCTCACTATCCATCCTTCGGTTCCAACAGTCTTATACTGCCATCCGGTGGTCAAAAAAGGTACTACACTCTTAACAAATTAACCAACATTTCTTCTTAAATTTGACAATAATTACTAATTGTTGTCAAATTTCAAACAATATTATCGTTTATCGCAATAATTTCTGAGACAATTAATCGTCCAGCAAAAGTTGTTATCAAGACAGGCCTAGTATTACCACCTGCGGTACGCCATTGTCCCCCCGTCGCTGAGGGACTTGACTAGTGGATGTTTGTAGTTTTGAAAATGAGTGTTTTTCCAGACTGGAACTGAACAGTGCATGCATGTGAACCTTAATGTTTTTGGTGCAAGATATTTAAGTGGGTAGGAGTTACACTGTATAAGAACAGAGGTATTTATTTATTTTTTGCTTGTTTGAGTTGGTGCAGAGTGATGGATCCTGGTGAGTGAATGGAGCAGTTTTATCAACCACCAGGTGCAATGACGAAGCTAGGGGGTGGCCTATGGTGGCCTTGGCCACCATGGATTCATCATCGGCCACCCCAGTCCAACCATTATCTTTACCCGCTTCGTCCTTTTCGGGTCGCAGGGGTCACAGGTGCCCATATCAAGCAGTCACTGTGCGAGAGGTGGGGGGCACTCTGGACACTCTCCAGTCCATCACAGAGACAAACGAGACAAACAATCATTCACTCTCTCACCTAGAGACAATTTAAAGTTACTAATCAGTCAAACGTGCATGTTTTTGATCTGTGTGAGGAAAGAACCCAGAGAAAACTCACGCATGCACGGAGAGAACATGCAAACTCGACCCAGAAATGTTCTGGACCGGGATTTGAACCGGCGACCTTCTCATTGCGAGGCAGCAGCTCTACCAACTGAGACACTTTGCTGCCTGCCACCCCATTCATTTGAGGAAACTATACTTTTAAGCAAAATTAAAAACTAGAAAGCATAGTTTCCTCAAATAACTGGGGTGGCCAGTTTACATATTAAAAATGGTGGCAGCCATCTTGGATTTTGTCATGGCAACCCACTTTTCAATGGTGCCCTTTATTATGCCTAGATTCAGCCACACACCAAAATGGAAGTTGACATGTTGCTTTTTATTTAATTTATCCAGCTCACAAGATAGCCAGACATTTATGGTAGCAGCCATTTTGGATTTTTATGCAGCAACCTAATTTTCGAAAGTAACGTTTCTATTGCACACCAAAATGAAATTAGGTACCTCACTTTTTTCAAGTTATCATTTTCACAACATGTACTGAGGGTATTTCCCTCCTTTTGGTCCAATTAATCATAGACATTAAATAATATATTTGTCAATCATATGGACCCCTTTTTGTAACACCCACAGCTCATTTAGATGATAGAGGCTGAGTTGCTGAAACATGGAGGAGGTTGTGAGTGTTATGGACAGAAAAAGGAGAGGAGTGAGGAAAATGTGTGTTTACTACAACCAGGGATGGCCTGAACCAATCACAAGTATCAGATCCGGGTCAGTGCATTTGTCATTGATCATTATCAGAGTAGCTGACCACACTATCCTCCTGATCTCTGTTCTTGACTGACTGGTTTTACAGCAGCACCTGATGGTGGATAATATATCTCCCTCCACTCAACAGACTGTCAGCTCAGCGCTGCCTCATACAAGTAAAAAACGACTACCTCTGTTCTTATACAGTGTAACTCATACCCACTTGAATATATTGCACCAAAAGCATAAAGGTTTGCTTGCATCCCTTGTTCAGTTCCAGTCCAGAACCACTCATCAGGATCTCAGGAGGCTTTGTTTACCAGCACAGGCTTAAATGCCTTTACCTGAACTGATCCAGAATGAGGCTTTTATTTTCTAGGCTGGAGCAAGATCTAGTAAGTACCACTTTACGGGGCTGTCCGGTTCAACTGGAACTCTGATGAGCATATTCATGAGGCCCTCTTGTTTCCGCTACATTGTGAGAATGAACTCAGCATGCAGTTTGAACAAGCAAAGGACTCATTAAAGTCCATGACCCACCATGTTTTCAAATTGCATCGCCATTAATATTTATTAGTTTATTTAAAAATAATACAGGAGCGTTTATTTATATTGTAGAGAAATAATGCAAAATGTGTTATTTCATGATTTATAGCAGATTTTAGCAGAAGCTCCGGGAAGATCTGCCCCTCTCCAAATATGGGCATTCACATCACTAAAGATTCCGCCTTGGAGTTACAGGCGGAGTTTTAATAAGCCTTCATCAACTTCCATGACCGCTGCTCTAAGAGAGGAAAAAAAAAAGAGAAGCGGTCGCTCACTGATGTCTGTCATATTCTGAGCAGCATCCACGTAGACATACTAGTTTAATTCGCTTGATCGCGACAAATTCATTCATTTCCGCATCGCCTTTTTATTCTCTCCCCTGACCAGACAGGTCGGGAGTAGAAAGGCAGCCGCAGCGCGGAGCTCTGAGCGCGCGGGCTTCCCCGTGCTCTCCCGTGCTCTCCCGTGCTTCCCCGTGCTCCAGCAACAAGGCTGGGACAGAACCGAGCCCCGGCACGAACTTCAAAGCTGACGCAGCGGAACGGGGAGCCAGGGAGAAGCCGCGCGGCTCGCTCCTCTCTGGGCAGAGGAGAGGAGAGCAGCCAGCAACAGTCGCAGCGGTGTTATATCTTATTAAAAAGGTCTATAAAATAAATAAAAAATAAAAGCAGACCACTGGTCCAGTTGTACACAAAAATGCACCAGGAAATATGCAGTTTTACTCTCACTCTCATAAACCTCCATGGAAACTCACTCCTACCTTCTGCCTTGCTTTCTGGGTGGAGATCAATGTAACAAAAGGCATGACCCTTCGGGACTCTTCGGCCAGGTTTCCGGATTCATTCGGGAGTGGGTTGTTTTTTTTTTTTTTTTTAACCCTCGCCTGGCCCAAATGCAAAAATGAAAATAAAATTCATAAAATACTACAGTAATTCTCCAATATGGTGAATTGTTACTGTCACGGTGGGTGTTGTCCTTTAAGGAGAACGAATCATCCACAGATGCAGCTGAGTTACTGTTTAGCTGCAGCAGCTCAGGCCAAAATCCACTATCAGCAGAGGTGCACCCTTGATCGAGACATTCAAAGAAACAGAACAAAGACCGATCTCACAACTTGGAAAATGTAAACAAGTCTGTTTGCCATCAGTCCAGCTTATAGCCCCAGAAGGGTCAGAGTTCCCAGATGTATATTCCATCCATCCATCCATCCATTTTCGTCCGCTTATCCGGGGTCGGGTCGCGGGGATAGCAGCCTAACGCCAAATTTACACTACATGCGTTCCGGCTCCGCCCCGCAGGTCACAGCTGAGCGAGTCCAGTTTACACTACCTCCGCTCTGCTCAGGTCCGCCTGGATGCGCCGCTCCGAGACGCATGCGCGGGAATTGCGAGATCGCGCGATAAATCAAGTGATAAATAAGTAAGTCAGAACAAAACAATTCATTCGGTGGAAGAAGGAGAACAACAGTAGAGACTGCTGCCTTGATCTTCTCTCGTAAATGAGCGACAGGACATGGTTTGAGCAACAGGAAGTGATGTATTACATTTCAGAATAAAATACTTTATTTATTTATTTATTTCTTGTATTGCGTTTGTAGGCGTAGTCATAAATGATAGTTTGACAGCATTTTTGTACAAATAAATCCGTATAGAGCTAGGATTAAGTCCGCCCGTGGTGATTTTATTTTGTAAATACGGAAGTTGTGCTCGTTCCTTTTCCTGTTGGTGCGACGTAATCTTCAAAAGTTGACTCCGGCACAGCTCCGGCGTCCGGCAGAAATAGAAATATTTCTAATTTTGACGGACTGCCGTCCGCTCGCCGCTACTCGCCGCCGCCGTGCGGAGCCAGTGTAAACTCTGTCATTGATTATAATGGGTGCGTATTTGCTGCGGAGGTCGGACCGGAGCGGGGCGGAGCCGGAACGCATGTAGTGTAAATTTGGCGTAAGTAGGGAGGCCCAGACTTCCCTCTCCCCAGCCACTTGGAGCAGCTCCTCTGGGGGAATCCCAAGGCGTTCCCAGGCCAGCCGAGAAACATAGTCCCTCCAGCGCGTCCTGGGTCTTCCTCTGGGTCTCCTCCCGGTGGGACATGCCCGGAACACCTCACCAGGGAGGCGTCCAGGAGGCATCCTAACCAGATGCCCGAGCCACCTCAACTGGCTCCTCTCGATGTGGAGAAGCAGCGGCTCTACTCCGAGTCCCTCCCGGATGACTGAGCTTCTCACCCTATCTCTAAGGGAGAGTCCAGCCACCCTGCGGAGAAAACTCATTTCAGCCGCTTGTATCCGAGATCTCGTTCTTTCGGTCACAACCCAAAGCTCATGACCATAGATGAGGGTGGGAACGTAGATCGATCGGTAAATTGAGAGCTTTGCCTTTTGACTCAGCTCTCTCTTCACCACGACAGACCGGTACAGCGCCCGCTTCACTGCGGACGCTGCACCTATCCGCCTATCGATCTCACGCTCCAGTTTTCCCTCATTCGTGAACAAGACCCCGAGATACTTAAACTCCTCCACTTGGGGCAGGACCTCCTCCCCGACCCGGAGAGGGCATGCTACCCTTTTCCGGCTCAAGACCATGGCCTCGGATTTGGAGGAACTGATCCTCATCCCGGCCGCATCACACTCGGCTGCAAACCGCTCCAGCGAAAGCTGTAGATCACGATCTGATGAAGCCAATAGGACCACATCATCTGCAAAAAACAGAGAAGCGATTCTAAGGTCACCAAAACGGATCCTCTCAACACCTTGGCTGCGCCTAGAAATTCTGTCCATAAAAGTTATGAACAGAATCGGTGACAAAGGGCAACCTTGGCGGAGTCCAACTCTCACTGGAAACGAGCCTGACTTACTGCCGGCAATGCGGACCAAGCTCTGACACCGGTCGTACAGGGACCTAACAGCCCTTATCAAAGGGCCTGGTACCCCATACTCCCGGAGTACCCCCCACAGAACCCCCCGAGGGACGCGGTCGAATGCCTTTTCCAAGTCCACAAAGCACATGTAAACTGGTTGGGCAAACTCCCACGCACCCTCCAGGACCCTGTTGAGGGTGTAGAGCTGGTCCAGTGTTCCACGACCAGCACGAAAACCACACTGCTCCTCCTGAATCTGAGGTTCGACTATCCGACGGACCCTCCTCTCCAGAACCCCAGATGTATATTGTAATCATAAATAAACTACATCCAAGAATACAGTTACGGATTAGCCATCTTTTCTTCTCTACAGATGCCAAGAAGGGCGCAACCAGTCCCATCATCATCAATTGGGTCGTCATTATGACAGGTGAGAGATCAGCTGTGTTACTGAAACCACCTGCTGACTTAGGGCCAGTTTACACGGCGCGTATTTTGAGTGTAACCGCTACTTTCTCTTTGCGACTTTGCTTATCGCCTACACGACGCTGCTGGCCCCCCTCGATGACACCGATAGTTTTCTGACCCTGCTCTCAAGGTGGAAGTTTTTCGCAGACCCCCCGCTGATAATGTAAACATCTCCCGTGGAGCTTTTGTGTCAACCACATGCGCGCAGCCCGCATGCGCGTGGACAGTCTGACATTTCACGTGTCACGTTGCAAAATACAACAGTTTAACAATAATAAACAGTATTTATGTTGGCGTGGGAGATGTAAATTTATCTGAACTACAGTATCTATCTGGACTCGTTACATTTTTTAAACAGTGCGTAACGTGCTGTGAAAATGAAGACACCAGGTTTATTTTTTATTTTTTTATTTATTCAGCACCAAAGTTTAAACACAAACACTGAGAATTAAACTGAACACACTATTAAAACACGTGAACTGAACTGTAACTACGACTCTTGCTGTGTGTTCATCTGGACCCATCAGAACCGCCGAACCGTCTGCCTGCTGGAACGACAGCTTCTCCACCTGGCAGAAATAAATAAATAAATAAATAAAAACTCAGTTGTTGTGTGATCAAAGTAAACACAAGCAAACATTATATTAAGAACGTTGATTTACCTGCTGTAAGTCAGCTGTATCACGGAGTAAAGTCCGGTTCTGGTCCACAGTCCACTCAGCGGTTCTGGTTCTGGTCCACAGTCTCAGCGTCTAGTGTGCAGCTTGTTAGATGAAGCGGGTCCCACTGACTCAAATCTGTTGACTCTTGTCCAAATTCCAGCTTTAACTTGTTGTTAACTTGTTGACAACAACTTGTAGTTAGCTGATTTTAGCCAGAGAGGAAAACAAGACGAGGCAGCTGGTCTGTTTACCTCAGGCAGCGCATGCGTAGTAGTGAAGGTTCCAAAAATCACAGCGCCATCTAAAGGCCCAGCATGGTAACTACAGTGAAATCATGAGGACGGGGGGTTGGAGGGGGAGAGAGTCGTATCCACAGAATTCGACAGTGTCAACGCAAAACTTTTCACCTAATTAACATACCCAAAACATCCGTTTCCCCCACACAGTGTCCATGTAAACAGGGCCTTAATGATCTGGTTCTGTCTTCAAGTGTTTCTCATAGTACTTGTCTCACCAAAGTTTCATTGTACTGTATCTGTAAATAGGTTCATGTCTGACACTAACGGGCTATCTTGTGGTGCACCTCAGGGTTCTGTTTTGGGACATACAGTATTTTATTTATTCTTTATTTTCTCCTCCATGTGCAGGTAACTCAACAATTTAAAAATGTATAATATCAGCTTTATGCTGATGATATCCAGCTCTATTGTTCATTCAAAGAAAGTGAGTTTCATAAATTAAAGCCCTGAACAAACAGCTTGGCTAACGTTAAACAGTGTTTATGTGACAACTACTTGCGACTGAACTCAGATAAGACTGAAGGAGCCAAGATGGTCTAGTGGCAGGGCTTTTGACTACGGATCCGAAGGTCGCGGGTTCGCGCCCCGGCCACTACCCAGCTTGGGGTGTCTATGAGTGCACACCTATTTCTCCAGCTCCCCGAGCGCTTTCGGGCTGCTCACTGCACCACCTGGTAGGTGGTTGGGTTAAATGCAGAGACGAATTTCGTCTGTGTATGGGAACATATGCAGATGACAGGAATAGACATTATTATTATTATTATTATTATTAAATTCTGATTATTGCCCCTGAAATTAAGGTTTCTCATATTAAGCAGTTCATTGGTGCCCTAGGTCCTTCTGTTTAGTTCAGCCTGAGAAACTTCATTCACATGTTTAAACAAGAAGGAGATGAACTGTCTTCAGGTTGTCCAGAACTCGGCTGCAAGATTGTTAACTCATAAACGAGCTCACATCAGGCCTGTTTAAGCTTCCCTTCACTGGCTCGCAGTTTATTTTAGAATTAATTTTACATTTTAGAGCTTTGCATGAATAAGCTCCTTCTTATGTCTCTGACTTGGTTCAGCTCCACACACCATCTTGCAGGTTAAGCTCATCAAAATGTGTTGGTGGTACCCCACACCTATTTCAAATCATGTGGGGATTGGCTGTTCCAAATACAGGGGGTCCCCGACTTACGAGCGAGTTCCGTTCGTACGACTATCTCGTAAGACGAAATCTCGTATGTCGGAACCCGAAACACGTGTTTCTCGTAAGTCCGGATTTTCAGTCGTAAGTCGGGAAATGTATGCTAGCGCTACTACGAACACTCGTTTTTCATCACAAACGTTCAAACTAGTTCATAAACATGCTCAGAAACTTGTTTCCAAATGGTTAGCTAACACACTTTCATCTAAAAACACATAAAAGTGCTGTATTTTCTGTATGTTCTTTACAAATTTACTGTTCGTTAGTGAGCTCGTAAGTCCGGAACCTCGTATGTCGATGTGCTCGTAAGTCGGGGACCACCTGTGCTGGTATTTGCATCGCAACTTTGGAATGCATTGCCCCCATCCTTACGCAACCTAGCTTCTATTGATACATTAAAAAAAAAACATCTATAAGACATTATTTTGTAAACAGACTTTTAGCTAGATGTACAATTTTGATATGTGTGTTCTATGCACTGTTTTACCTGTATTTTTCTACACTTTTATATGTGTGGATGTTTATACGTATTTTGGTTTACGGTATGTTCATAATTTTTCTTGTTTCGAGTGTGAATCGCTTTGTGATAATATATCTATGAAACATGCTTTATAAATAAACAGTACTTATTATGGGTGATGCTTTGATTGATGTGGATAGAAGTCTTGTTTGTGTCACATGCGGGCTGAATTGTGGCAAAGTGGTATCTGAAACAATAGTTACTTTTTACTGTTCTTTCTTCCCAGAGGGGACAGAACACTCAGTCACATCCAGGACAAAGGCGTGCCAAAGGAACATCGACAGCTGTTCCGAAACTGGGATGGTAAAGAGCAGCAGTTTCAGGGCCAGAGCTGGCATCCCAACGCACCACGTTCATTCAACAACCAAGGAGGTCCCAACGGTTCCAGACCAGGGCAACGCTATGCAAACTGGCAGTATAATGTCAGCAACAGTCTGGTGAGAATCGCCGACTAAGGCCGCCATGCATGTGTATTTTAATGCTTCCTGTTTTTGGCAGAATGGGGATCCTCGTCTGAATCACAACAACAGGGAACTGCAGCCCTCTCCGGATAGATGGGCAGCTTCAGACCGCCACAGGAACTTCACGGGCAGAATGATAAGCAACAGACCGGGACCGTGGAAACGGCCAGCCATCTACCAGCAGAACCATCACAGTCCACCCCCACACCACCATCTGGCTCCTAGGAATGGGTGCCCAGCTAAGAGGAAAAGGGACGTTGGCCCTGATCAGGTAATAACTTTCTCTTAGATGTTTAAAAAAAAAAAAGAAAAAAAAAGTGCATTTTAGTGAGACAGCACCACCTGTTGGTGAAACAGTCACACACTGGCAACATATTTCTGTTTCTTCAGCCATTTAATCCTGGATCAAGGCATTTGCCTCCACCTGCCCATGCCCCATCATCACCCAACCACTCTCGGTGCTACGAAGAAGACAGGGCCGGTCCTTGTTATCACTCTGAACAAAGGAGCTCAGCAACACAGCAACAGGTATGCTTAGGTACACAACCAGCTGAGACTGAAGAAATCCACCCTCTGTCAGTGGTAGGGTTTTACATGTCTGGACATAATAAATATGATCTAACCCAGTGGTCCTCAACCTTTTTTGCACCACGGACCGGTTTAATGTCAGACTATATTTTCACGGACCGGGGTGGCGGGGCGGGGAGTCTGAAGGTCCTACCCCAGAGAATTTTGGATAAAATAGATGCCATTTCCTGCATTCTGGTGTATTTTACAAAGGTTTGTTACAGTAGATTAACATGAAACAAAATATGAAAACTCATTATTGAAATGACTGCAAAGCTGCAGCTCTGCCGGTGAGGGGCGTTCACTTCAGGACAAATTGATGTTGCTGATTTGTCACTTGCTTAATTGTCAGTTATAATCATCAACATTAAAAGAAACAAACATTTGCAATATATCAGTCTGTGTGTAATGAATGAGTATACAAGTTTCCCTTTTTGAATGGAATTACTGAAATCAATTTTCACAATATTCAAATTTTATGACCATTACATGTATTTCAAATTTACTTTTAATCACCATACCATACCATACCATACCAGCTTTATTTAAAGAGCACTTTAAACACCTACAGGACCAAAGTGCTGTACACACAACAAAACAATCACAATCAGGTAATAAAATAATTAAAATAAATAAAAGTCACATAATAAAAGTTGAGGAATCATACACTCAGATAAAACAAGCGACTAAAATTATTAAAAGTCAACATCGCAGATGGTGTCATAGGCCAGGGAGAAGAGATGGGTTTTAAGAAGAGATTTAAAAACAGACAGGGAAGAGGCCTGTCTGATGTTCAAGGGAAGGTTGTTCCACAGTTTAGGAGCTGCCACAGCAAAAGCACGGTCTCCTCTGAGCTTGCGTTTTGTCTTTGGGACACTCAGGAGCAGCTGATCACATGACCTGAGGGATCGAGAGGGTGCGTATGGCTGCAGCAACTCGGACAGATAGGGCGGGGCAAGACCATTTTGCGCTTTAAAAGCAAATAAAAGAACTTTAAAATGAATCCTGTAATGTACGGGCAGCCAGTGCAGGGAGGTTAAAACAGGAGTAATGTGGTCAAACTTTCGTGTGCCAGTTAAAAGTCGTGCAGCGGCGTTCTGTACCCTCTGAAGCTGAGAGATACAGGAATCACTGATTCCTATATAGAGTGCATTACAGTAGTCCAGCCGTGTGGTCACAAAGGCGTGAACTACTGTTTCAAAATTCTGCTTGGAAAGAATTGGCTTCACCTTAGCCAGCTGCCTCAGGTGGAAAAAACTAGTTTTAACAACTGCTCTGATGTGGTTTTCAAATTTTAGTCCTGCATCGATCTTGACCCCCAGGTTTGTAACAATAGGTCTGATGTATTGAGCCAAGGAACCAACATTGACCTTGGGAGTCTCAGTTGAGCTTCCAAAAACCATCACCTCAGTCTTCCCCTCATTAAACTTTAAAAAGTTCACAGCCATCCAGGCTTTGATGTCCTCCAGACATGAAAACAGAGGGGCCAGAGAGTTGGAGTCCTTTTTCTGAAGCGGGACATAAATCTGCGTATCATCCGCATAACAATGAAAGGAGATCCCATATTTTCTAAGAATGGAGCCAAGAGGGAGCAGGTATAGTGTGAAGAGGAGGGGGCCTAAGACTGAGCCCTGAGGAACCCCACACAGAAGAGGAGCAGAGGAGGACTCATGGTCACCAAGGCGGACACAGAAAGTACGGTCGGCTAAGTAGGACCTAAACCAGTTCAGTGCTGCACCGCTGACACCCCCCCATTGTTTCAAACGACATAGTAAGATGTTATGGTCCACGGTGTCAAAAGCAGATGATAAATCTAAAAGCAGGAGGACAACACTGTCACCAGAGTCCGTTGCTAAAAATATGTCGTTAAAAACCTTTAAAAGAGCAGATTCTGTACTGTGCAGAGCTTTAAAACCAGACTGTAAAACCTCGAGAATGTTCTGTTCTTCCAAATATGCTGATAGTTGGTTGTACACCACCTTCTCGAGCATTTTTGAAAGAAATGGCAGTTTGGAGATGGGCCTGTAGTTAGCAAGAACAGAGGGGTCAAGAGTGGGTTTCTTAATGAGAGGCTGGACATCTGCATGTTTAAAATGTCCAGGGACCGGTTAATCACTTTATGTGTGATTTATAAATGTATTAAGTGCAGGATCATTTCTCATTTAATTAGTATATCCCACACCAGGGTCAGCTGTGCCTCATCCTCCCTGCTCCGTGCAGTGATTCACACATCAGTTCACAAAAGCACAGGAACTTGTGCATAGTGCAAAACTTTACTTATATTTATGTTTTTTAATAAAATTGCCCATGACTTTGAACTTTTAGGACCTGGATTATTGAGCATGAACTTTCTTGCCATAAAATTCTCAACTTTGTCAACATTAATAGTTTTAACTTTAAACAACAACTTTAAAATTTACAGCATTGAAATTCATAGTTAATTAAATAAAACTTTTGGGTGTCATTATTGATGAGAAGCTGACATGGAAATCTCATGGAAATTACTTAAGAATAAAAATAACAAAATCAATTGCATTACTGTATAAAGTAAAATAGTTTTTGAATGACAAAGTTTTGAATATATTGTATAATGTAATGATTGTTCCATATTTAATCTGTTGTATTGAAGTTTGGGGAAAAGCATGCAAAACTATTACAAACCCTGTTTTTATTTTACAAAAAAGAGCTATAAGAATTATTAGTAGGAAGTGCTATGGTCACCCAACAAATATATTATTTAATCAATTGAAATTATTAAAATTTTATGATTTGGTTGAACATAGTATTTTACAAGTCATGTATAAAACTAAAAAAAATATTACCCCCAAATATTCAATTAAAATTTGTTAAAAAAGTTATTAAACCCTGAAGGGAATGTAAATGTTTGTAAAATCTTCATTTAGAACTAGTGTGAATGAGCTGAGTTGTAAATGAGGGAACAGGATTGTGTTGACTTGATATCGCCATAAACATTTCTAAAACTATATGTTTTAAAAGATGATTAAATCAAAGTTGTTGGGAAGGTGTGGTGCAGGTGAAGTCAAGGTTGTTGTGTTTGTAGTTATTTTGTATTTTTTAAACAAGGGGCAGATATTATAACACTATTTTCGTCTTTCTGCACATTTTCATTCAGTGTTTTTTTTTCTGATGAATTTTATTTTGGAAAAAAAAATAAAAAAACATGCTGGGGCTGTTTGTTTCAGTACGTCGTAGTTTCAGGGAAACGTTGGCTCAAACTTTATTGTTCTTCATCTTCTGACTCTCATCATATTCTATCGCGTGGAAACTCTTCAGATTAAACAAGTTAGATGTTCCCACCGCTAGTTAGAACGACTCCGTCACGTTTTGCAACATAAAGAGACCTCGCTGCAGCAGAAGAAACCTGCAGTTTAACAAAACCGAACTACGTCCACACCGACGAATTTGTCTTTTCTCTCATCAGTGATGTCGTCTGCTTTCTCTTCGCTTGTGAAACTTTGTTCAGTCACATTCTGATGGTCATGAGCACTCGTTTGACTCGTTTTGAAGCGAAAACTTAACGCGCTTTGGAGACTAGCTTAGCTTTTAGCCTGCTACCGCTAACGCCTGCTGCTGGAGTGAGCGCTGCGTAACAACGACGTCACCACGCACGTTTTGTGTCACAGCTTTTTCTGTCCGGGCGGGTTGTTGAAGCAGCCACTCCAACCCGAACAGAAAAAGAAAAACGTCAGTGAAACGTTGTAAAATCCTATCAAAATATCGAAAAGAGGCAAAAACTTCATATCATCGTTATTGAATAAAAGTATATCGCGATATTTATCGTTATTGAATTATTGTCCTGCACTAGCATGCGTCTAACAGAAACTGAAACTTACCGCTTGTGTATGTTGACCTGCGTCAAGAGTAACGCCAAAATTACACCACACACGTTACGGCTCCGCCCCGCTCCGGTCCGACCTCCGCAGCAAATACGCACCCATTATAATCAATGACAGAATTTACACTGGCTCCGCACGGCGGCGAGCTGCGGAGAGCGGACGGCAGTCCGTCAAAATTAGAAATTTTTCTATTTCTGCCGGACGCCGGAGCTGTGCCGGAGTCAACTTTTGAAGATTACGTCGCACCAACAGGAAAAGGAACGAGCACAACTTCCGTATTTACAAAATAAAATCACCACGGGCGGACTTAATCCTAGCTCTATACGGATTTATTTGTACAAAAATGCTTTCAAACTATCATTTATGACTACGCCTACAAACGCAATACAAGAAATAAATAAATAAAGTATTTTATTCTGAAATGTAATACATCACTTCCTGTTGCTCAAACCATGTCCTGTCGCTCATTTACGAGAGAAGATCAAGGCAGCAGTCTCTACTGTTGTTCTCCTTCTTCCACCGAATGAATTGTTTTGTTCTGACTTACTTATTTATCACTTGATTTATCGCGCGATCCCGCAAATCCCGCGCATGCGTCTAGGAGCGGCGCATGCAGGCGGACCTGAGCTGAGCGGAGGAAGTGGAAATTGGAGTTTGAGACGCTCAGCTGCGACCTGCGGAGCGGAGCGGACCGTATGTAGTGTAATTTTGGCGTAAGTCATTGACAGACGTGGTGGAGAGAATCCGGTGATTTTTCAAAATCCAAGTTTTTTGTTGTTGTTTTTTGTTGTTGTTTTTTTGTTGTTTTTTTTCTGTGCAAATTGACCCACGGCCCAGTACTGGTCCGCAGCCCGGTGGTTGGGACCACTGATCTAAGCTTTTACTAGATTTGCATTTATTCAAATCTGACCTCAAGTGTACAAAAAATGAAGACAAAAAAACAACAAAAAAACTAACATCTTGTACCAACTGTCAGCATGGGGGAGGAGGAGTGGTGATTTGTGTTTAATTGGAGCCACTGGACCTGGGCAACTTGCAGTCATTGAGTAGAGCAAAGGATTCTTCAGTCAAATGTAAGGCTAACTGTCCCACAGCTAAAGGTAGCAGCTCACCGGACTGCAACTATTGAGACTAGTTGATGACTGAAAATTAAGAAGAAAAAAAGGCAAACGCCTCTGCAGCTCTCACAAGAAAACTGAGAACCACCTCAAACATTGCAGGACATTCTGGAGACTTCCTTGGGAATGATGTTTGCCAACTAGTGAGATACGGTACTACCTTAAAGCTTGGACTAAATTAGGTCATAAAACAGGACAAAGACCCCAAACGCAGCATCACATCTACAACAGAATGGTAAATGGTAAATGGAGCTTATTTATATAGCGCTTTCCAGCCCCCTGTGAGGAGCCCCAAAGCGCTTTACAATACCAGCCATCCACCCATTCATTCAGACATTCATACACCGGTAGTGGTAGCCTGCCTTGCAAGGCGCCATCCAGACCTACTGGGAGCAACTCGGGGTTAAGTGTCTTGCCCAGGGACACAACGACACATGGTGGGCGGACGCGGGATTCGAACCTCCAACCTTCCGATCGGGGGTCGACTGCCATTACCACTGTGCCACGGTCGCCCAGAACAGCTGATAAATAAAATTGTCAAGGTGTTGCAATGGTCCAGTCAAAAGTGCAGACCTCAGCTTGACTGGAATGCCGAGGTGGGAGCTGTGCAGAAATAAATATCCCCAAACCCCAATGAACTGAAGCAACGTTGTAAAGAAGAGTGAGATAAAATTGCTCCACAGTAATTCAAGAGACTGATAAAATCATACAGAAACCCCCCGCTGAGAGATGTTAATGTGATTTCTTGTGTGTTTGGATACACTTAAGGTGTTTTTTATGTCCTGATACATAAAATCCTAAAACTGAAAAAAGGGTGGATTTTCTTTTTGTCTTGACTAGTGGTGGGCACAACTTACCAAAAAGTTAGCTTCATTAACCCATATTCCGCTAACTAAAAAAAATTAGCTTTGCTAATGCTAAACCGCTAAACGAGTAAAAAAAAAAATTGCAGAACCAAACGCTAATCGCTAAGACGACTGTCACTCAGTCTGCGTCACACAGCTGCGTCTCCTTCCAGTTGAAGCAGCATCGACCAATCACATCTTGTCTTGGATACTGCAGTAAGCCAGTAGCATGTTTAAAGGACGCTTAGAGACATGCCCACAACAGACAGGAACAAGCTTGTGAATTTTGTTAGCGGATTTAAAGTTGGCAAATACTAAGTTAGCAGAAGCTCATTCTGCTAACAGTTTCCAAAGTTAAGTCCGATAAGCAAAGTATTAGTTCCGCTTAAGGCCTGTCATGATAACAAATTTTGCTGGACGATTGTCTCATAAATTATTGCGATATACAATAATATTGTTTGAAATTTGACAATAATTAGTAATTATTGTCAAATTTAAGAAGAAACATGTGTAATATGTAATATGCCAAATGTAATAATATAGGAAAATTGGTCAGTTTACTGACTTACCTATATTTAAAGTAAGGTTTGAGCAGATTTTATCTACACACATCTATCATCAATATTCACGAGTTCACTCTTTTTCCGGATTAAATTGCTTTAACTGTGACTAGACAATTGTAATTTCACGAGAGACGTCAACTTATGTTGATCCACCAAAAGATAGACCTTTTATTGAGACAATCAGTAATCAG
>JBBPBX010081175.1:0-10372 GCA_038048925.1 Garcialebias charrua | reverse complement strand
ACCCTGGAGCTGCATGGAAGGCCCAGGCTCAGACAGATGGCTGTGTGTAAAAATCAACTCTTCATGGAGAGATGTAAAACAAAGAAATATTCCATTCTGAACTTTGGTGCAGAGCTGGAAACTTTTTGGAGGGCGGACATCTGCGCTAGAAGGTCCTAACCGTGAGGCAGTTGTACGACCTTTGACTGAATTTAGAGCCTTTCAGTGGACTCCTCACATGGCTATGACCCTCATCTTGTGGATTTTCACGAGCTCCTTGCTATCTGGTTTTACTCATCGGCCTCCTCTTGGTGCGTTTTCAACTCTAGAGCTGAGCCCTGTGCTGGTACAAGCCCCACAGAGCATGCACTGCTCTGCCTTGACCCCCCTGTGGACTCGGCAGCTGCCATCCTTCACATCGTGGCTCTGGTCGTATGTTAACATATCACTTTTCATCTAAAAAAGCCATCCCTTCTCTTTGGCCTCACTGTTCGTCCACTTCTGTAGTACGTCATCACAACAAACCGCATGTGAAGTGAACCGATCTTTGAACTCTTTCTCGCTGCTTACGTCACACAACGAACTCACGTCATCAGAAACTGTCTCTCAACACCTGCTCACTAACCAACAAGGGCCTCATTCTAAGTGAATACATCACTGGCAATAAACTGGATTTTCTCTGTCTGACTGAAACCTGGCACAAACCCTTGGGACTACTTTTCCTTAAATCAGACCACACCCCCTGGATTTAGCTACGTTGAAAATCCCTGCTCTGAAGGGTTGGATGGCTGTAAAGCAGAGATTTATAAAAAGAATATCAAAATACTGTACTGTAACGCCAATGACTCTCCCCAATTTAAAATAATTTGAAAGCATTCAAACAGTCTGGTTCTTCTCCCTTGGTCACTGCGGTAACCTAACCTACCGCTCCCCTAAACTTAACCCCTCTGCTTGGTGACTTTAATTCGCATGTTGACAACAACAACTCCAGACCTGTAGTACTCAAGACTGGTCTCAAGACCGGTCTTGAGACCAGTCTTGGTCACGGTTTTCTAATTGGTTATTGAACAAAATCCATGATTTTTTAACAAATAAATCATGTAAAATTAGAAAATGCTTTAAAAAGAGAAATACATGAGGGTGCCTCGTCTGTCAGGTCTAGTAGAGAAGTTTAACATAGGTTTTGTGTCAGTGGGTCACATGACATGAAAATTATTGTGCAAAAACCACTGAATGTCTGATTTGTGGATTATTGGAATATTGGTGGCAGCTGCTCTGCTTTTTGGGATCGGCGGATGTTTCTGCTACTAGAAGCTGAGGGAGGCTGCCGCGGCGATCAACGCGCTGGCGAGACTTCCTGCTCAACAAGATTCTCTGATCCGGGCTATGACCTCAACGAGCCAGCTGTTGTACGAGCTGAACCTCACGGTGGGAACAGCGGTGGACAGCCGCGGACCTGCGGTGCATTTTTGGGACTTGTTTACAGCCGACCCATCAGGGCACAGATGGGGATTTGTAGGTCGGAACCTCACATGATTCGGATTTGGACCTGAACAGCACCTGGACTTCAAGGCTGCAGTCAAAAGTACACTGTAGCCTGGCCTGAAAATAAATAAAGCGACTAATCTAATCGGGACTTTGAGCAACCTTGAAAAGAAGGCTGACTGCAAACTTCTCCTGGAGTGAAAGCTGTTGAGAACTCGCTGCCCCCCCCCCAGAGGTCTCCGTGTGCTTTCAGATGGAGCCGAGCTGAATGCCATCTACAGACTGTGCTTATCTGAAATGATTTTCACGGACAATCTCCCTGCTTGCCATGAAATGCAACATGTCTTGTCTTATTCGTGCTAAAGCTGGTAGAGTTTTTTAGACTTTATCATGGAGTGTCCTAAGACAAATTGTGATAGATTCTTTTTTGAATACCATGATTACCCGACTGTATGTTCCTTTTTCATATCTGATTGTTGGTGGCGCGGTTTTATACTGCTGCGGCTTCCGTGCGTACGTCCCTCTTCGGATGGTGCGCGCGCCAATTGCAAAACTTTGTACCTTGGTGCAAATATGCCAATAAAGATATATTCTATTCTATTTCTTTCTTATGTAGCTTTGAAATTATTATATTTTTGAAATTAAATAATAAAAACTGTTGAAATTATCGCATTAATTATTTGCGTCATTTTATTTATTTTGACGCGTTAAAATTAAATAACGCGACAATTATTTTGAAAAGCTCCCCCCCCCCCCGGATGCCGAACCTCACTTCCGATTGCTCGGGAAAGCTAGCAATGGATTCAGCTAAAGCTGTTAGCGCAAGCACCGTACATAATAATGTCCTGAGAGCGCACGCTGTAGCTGCACTCACGCAGTGACATGTAGGAGGAGATGTATGAAGGCAACAGACCAAGAAGTGATTTAAAGATGAAAATGTACCAGTGAGAGAGTCTGTGTGAAGTTAATGATGTCCAGTTAACCAGTGAATACAGGGTGCAGTGGTCTCAACTGTTTCAACATCACTGAGTAAGTCAACTTCCCTATGCACATTCAAGATCATCTTCTGGATTTGGTCTGCTCCACTGGTCTTACAATCAATAATTTCTCTGGCCATAACTTATATGTATCAGACCACCTTGCCATCACATTTGACAAAAACATCCTCCATACTGTACCCAAAACAAAACGTGAAATAGTTTTCCGCAATCTCAAATCCATCAACACTTCTGCTTTTTCCACCAAACTGGCAATCTCCTCTCCCCCACCAACTGACAACCCCTCAGAACTAGTCACCTATTACAACAGCACTCTCCCCTCTTGTCTTAATGAGCTAGCCCCTAGTAAAACCAAAACTGTCTCCTTCACTCACACTGCCCCCTGAGCTCCATAAAATGAAATCCCAAATGAATCAACTTGAGAGAAATGTCCATCTCCAAATATACACAGACTATATACAGAAATACAAGGATGCACTAAACTCTGCACGGTCAAATTACTACCGGTACTCCAATCTCATCAACTCTATACTGTAGCTCTAGCTCTAACAACCCTAAATGTCTTTTCTCATCAACATGCTTTTAAAGCCCAATAACAACATTTCCTCATCCTTTAACATCACCAAATGCAATAGTTTTCAGTTGTTCTTTCAGACCAAAATTGATAACATTTATAGTTTCCTTGATCTCGTCTCTGCTCACAAGCTCCTCCAAATTCGCCTCCCTCCAGCTCCATTCAGCAGCTCTCACACTTCACTCCATCTCCTCTGCTCAACTGACCAAACTTTTGTCTGGTATTAATATTACCACCTGCTCTTTGGATCCCATTCCCTGTCCTCTCATCAAAGGTTGTCTCCCAATTGTCTCTTTTCTGATGAATCATCAACTCTTCACTTACTTTTGGATCTGTTCCACAGTCTCAAGTTGGCAGCTATCACCCCAATACTAAAAAAAACTGGTCTTGACCCTGATAACTTCATACATTTCCAGCCTATATCCAGTCTTCCCTTTCAGTCTAAAATTTTAGAGCGAGTCATAGCTGATCAACTTCAGACCCAGACCTTCAGACTTTTGTTAGGCGGATTGGTGACTCTAAATTGACCCTAGGTGTGAGTGTGAGAGTGGATGGTTGTTTGGTGTGAGTGAGACAGGTCCCTCTTGTAAATGAGTCCCCGTGACTCAACGAGGCTAGCCTGTATAAATAAAGGTTGAATGAAAAGACCCACCTCAAATCCAATAGCTTGTTTGAACTATTCCAGTCTGGTTTACGTCCAAAACACAGCACCGAAACAGCTCTTCTCAAAGTTACCATTGAGCCCTTTCTTTCCTCTGATTCTAGCCTCATCCTCCTGGACCTGACTGCAGTGCTTGATACCTTCAGTCATTCCATCCTCCTGTCCCATCTCAAGTCCAACCTGAACATCACTGGCTCCGCTCTGTTCTGGTTTCAGTCCTACCTCACAGACCAACAACACTTTATTCATATCAACAGCTGCTCCTCCTCCATAACGCCTCTATCCCAGGGTGTTCCCCAAGGTTCAGTGCTTGGTCCTCTCTTTTACATCATTTAGTCAAAGTCAAAGTCAACTTTATTGTCAGAACTGCAATATGTACAGGACATACACAGGATTGAAATTGCATTTCTCTCAGTCCCTCGGTGCAACAGTAACCATTTAAACACTAAAACACTGAAACATTTAATAAACATAAGCATAAAATATAATAATAATAATAATAATGAATTCAATTTATAATGCACTTTTCATTAATAAAAATCTCAAAGTGCTACAAAGTGTAACAAAGCAAAGATCAAAATAAAACAAGTGATAAAATCAAATAAAATCAATAATAATATCGACTAAGATCAAAGATAAAATCATGTGGATGCAGATTAGGCTTGCTTAAAAAATAAATAAAATAAAACAAGTGATAAAATCAAGTAAAATCAATAATGATATCAGCTAAGATCAAAGATAAAATCATGTGGAGGCAGAATAGGCTTGCTTAAAAAGAAAGGTCTTTATGCTGCTTTTAAAGTCAACCAGTGACTGTGGAGCTCTCAGGTCGTCAGGGAGGGAGTTCCACAGGCGGGGGGCAGCCACACAGAATGCTCGGTCTCCCATGGTCCTCAATTTGGTCCGAGGAATATGAAGTAAATTACTGTTCTGTGATCGTAGAGACCGGGTGGATGAATATGGTGCAAGAATGTCCTTTAGATAGTCAGGTGAAGTGCCGTGCAAGCATTGATGTGTAATGAGAGCAGTTTTGTACTGAATTCTGTAGGTGACAGGAAGCCAATGGAGGTTATGGAGAATGGGTGTAATATGTTCAAATTTACGAACTCTCAACAAAATCCTTGCTGCACTGTTTTGAA
Organism: Garcialebias charrua; assembly: GCA_038048925.1. Classification (NCBI taxonomy): domain Eukaryota; kingdom Metazoa; phylum Chordata; class Actinopteri; order Cyprinodontiformes; family Rivulidae; genus Garcialebias; species Garcialebias charrua. Next base: position 5,536 of record JBBPBX010081175.1, on the reverse strand, counting down.
TATATTGAAGTTTCTGAAGGTTTTTGCCAGGGATTCCAATAAACAGGGAGTTGCAGTAGTCGAGCCTGGAGGAGACAAAGGCATGGACGAGTTTCTCAGCATCAGAAAAAGTTAGAGATGGGCGAAGTCTGGAGATGTTTCGAAGATGGAAGAAGCAAGTTTTAAACAGATGCTTTTTTCAAATGTAAGATGAGAGTCCATTTTTATTCCAAGATTTGTAACAGAGGTGGAGAGGGGGATGTCTTGACCAGAGAAGGAGATTGTTGTTAAAGTTGATGTTTGTATCTGGTGAGGGGTGCCAATCAATATGGCCTCAGTCTTCGAGCAGTTTAATTGAAGAAAATTCTGATTCATCCATGCCTTTATTTCCTCCAGGCAGGCAGAGAGAACAGTGAGTGAAGACGGAGATAGGGATGATGATGATGTTCCAGTCCTGATGTAAAGCTGTGTGTCGTCGGCATAGCAGTGAAAAGAAATGTTGAACTGATTAATAATTTGACCTAAAGGCAGCATGTAGAGGGAAAACAGCAGGGGCCCCAGAACTGACCTGAGGGACACCACAGGAGACTCCGACTGTCTGGGAAGTGGCATTGCCAAGGCTAACACATAGTAATTTACATCCTTCCCCTTAGTAATATCATCCATCGTCATGGCCTCCATTTCCACTGCTACGCTGATGACATACAGATGTACATTTCTACTACATCCGTAAACCCCAACATCCACTCCACCCTTGCCCATTGCAGACATCAAAATCCAGATGAAGCACAATTTTCTCAAATTACACAATGACAAAACTGACATACTTGTCATTGGTCCAAACAGTGTTACCAAGTCCACTCAAAACATAATAATAATAATAATGTCTTTTTCTGTCATCTGTGTATGTTTCCCATACACAGACAAAATTCGTCTCTGCATTTAACCCAACCACCACCAGGTGGTGCAGTGAGCAGCCAGAAAGCGCCCGGGGAGCTGGAGAATTAGGTGTGCACTCATAGACACCCCAAGGTGTGTAGTGGCCGGGGCGCGAACCCGCGTCCTTCGGGTCCCAAGTCGGAAGCCCTGCCACTACACCATCTTGGCTCCTTAAAACATCTGCCTCAACTTTGACAACATCACTCTCACTCCGTCCCCACTCATTTGTAATCTTGGTATTCTTCTCGACTCCATTCTTTCATTTGAATCACACATCGAACAGATAACTGCATTCTTCCATCTCAAAAGCATAGGACTCCACCCATCACTCACTTTCTCCACTGCTGAAATCCTAATCCATGCATTTGTCACATCCAGCATCAACTATTGCAATAGCATTTTGTATGGTACACCATCCAAAACTCTCAATAAACTGTAATATATTCAAAACTCTGCTGCCCGCCTTCTCACCCACACCTGATCCCGTGAACATTCACTCCTGTCCTGTAAAAACTCCACTGGCTCCCTGTCACTCAGCAGCACCCATTTCAAAATTCTCCTCACCACATTCAAAGCCCAAAGCCCTCCATAATCGGGCCTAGGGCTGGGCGATATGGACCTAAATTAATATCTCTATATTTTAAGATAAATCGTGATATACGATAAATATCTCAGTATTTTTTCTTTCCATAAACTAATAACAAAAATATATTTGAGTCAAAGCTTTGTCCCAGTTGTCACAAAGGCACATTTATTAACAAACAGATGTAACTCTACAAAATAAATGTCTAAAAAATAAACTATTTACATATATTAAATAGCTTATTTTTTAGACATGCATTTACAAATATTAAATAATAATCCTTTTCGGCTGGGGGCGGCTGTGGCTGAGAGGCTAGAGCAGTCGTCCTCCAATGGGAGAGTTGGGGGCTTGATTCCACCACCAGCCACCTGCTGAAGTGTCCCTGGGCAAAACACTGAACCCCTCATTGCCTCTGATGTGTGTCCCATCGGTTTATGAATGTGATCCAAAGCTCTGATTATTCTTTGTAGAGATCAAGTAGAGTGTATGAACGGGTAAGTGAAGGCACAGATTGTGTTGTAAAGAGCTTTGAGTGTCTTGATAAGATAGAAAGGTGATATATAAGTACTGTCCATTCAGCTGTGCCACCTACACGTAAGCATGTGTGAAACTGTGGCTGCAGGTCTGACAGACCTCAGCCTCCTTCCCTGAAATAAACCCGGGTCAGAACTCATTTAGCCATGCTGTGCCTTTTGAGAGGCACAGAGAGGTGGCAACATTAATAATTCAGCAGTTTATCATATCGCTAAGACACGGTCCTCAGCTGTGGAACAAGACGGCTAAAGTGTTAGCCATCTTGTTAGCCGCTAAGGAGCCGATGGTTGGTATGAATGCAGAATTGATGATGTCCAACACACATTTTATGTGTAGTGCTCACCTAAGTGCTGTTTACACTTCATGCCTCCACTGGTTCTGCAATGTTGGCTTTATGGCTCAAAGCTCAGACTCTAATGGGATGTGGCTGAGTTCTACCCAGGATGTGCCGAGGACAACCTTCAAGATTACCAACTAGGAGCCAGAACCACTGACTGCATTAAGAGGTGATAAATAGCTCCCACATGACCAGACTGCTGCTTTTACTTGCTAGATGTGACTATTCTGGAGTTGGTACTATCAGCTGTTTCAGTATGATTAAACTACTTTGTTGTAGTTTTCTTTAAACGGTTAGCTTCCATCTCCTCTGATCCGATTATCATGGTTTAACAGAGTTGTTGCTTTTCTTTTTTTGGCTGTTTACTTCAGCAGATGTTGCCACCGTGAGCAGATGCAGTTTTATGCAGGTTGCCCTTTGTGACACAACCAGAGTTAGAACCTCCAGCCTCAAGATTACAAGATGGCTGCACTGACCGCCAAGCTACTGCAGCCCTGGTTTAAACAGAGTAATTATTTTATATTTCAGGTACCTGAACACTGTTCCCATGATTTAATGGAATCTAGTCTCTCTTTTACAGTGTATTGTTCTTTTATATAAGCTTACCTGGAAAATCAGCACAAATTGTTTTATTATAATTTATTTTTTTTAGGTCAAAGTGTTTTATATAACACTTATGAGTTCAAATGTTGCTGATCAAGTTGAACTTATTATTATTTATTGATTATATTTAATTTGATTTTTCAGTATTAAATGGTCAAAAATATTGCATCAATTACAAAATACTCCTTACATTCAAAGCTGTCCACAACCTCGCTCCTCCATACCTTTCAAACATTGTTCACATTGTTACACCTGCTCATACCCTCAGATCCTCTTCTTCTATTCAGCTCATTGTTCCCATTGCCTGTCTTGTTACTATGTGGAGCAGAACATTCAGCTGCTCTGCTCCCCAGCTCTGGAACTCACTTCCACCTGATATTTGTGACACAAATTCGTTGTCACATTTCAAAGTCAAACTCAAAACTCACCTGTTTAAAGTAGCCTATGCACTATGATTGCAACTGCATTGTCTTATTTTAATTAATTTTACTTGTTCTTACTGTGTATATATGGTAATATTGTCTGTTTTTATGATTGACAATGTAAGGTGACCTTGAGTGCCAAGAAAGGCGCCTACAAATAAAATGTATTATTATTATTATTAAAAATGTTTACAGTTTAAATAAAGTTTTTATTTTATTTTTAAGGCAAATTGATGCACTTTAATTGCTTTTTGTTACAGACTAAAAAACAATGTTAATAGTTATTTTTATAAAGTAATTTTTTTTGTTGTAAGTTGATCTATATTCTTTTTTTCTTTAATGTTAATAAGGACACAATGTTATGCAGAGTTGCACTCATAACAGTTTTATAGACAAATTATACTATTTACGGTCGCAGCGGAGAGTTGGTGGGGGGCGCGTGAAATGTTTACTGCTTCTTCCTGGGGGGACAGAAAATAATTGAGAAGCACTGAGCTAAGCTAACTTTTATTATTGTTTATGTTTGTACCAGTAATTGCATTTTGTTACACTGCTATAGCAGCCTTGTGGATTTATTTTGTGTAAAGGCCTTCTTTCAGTTCATACAGTCTAGAAACTAGTTAAAGAGGCTTCAGAATCCAAATATGATCCTTCAAGACCATACCAACCCATAATGCACTCTGTCCTTGTCGGCGCTCTGTGTATTTTCTTGTTTAGAGTTCTCACAGATATCTATTATACTACCTATACATCCTACTTTATGCTTGCCATTTTGCATCCAACTACAACCAGTTTGTGGTGTAAAACTTATATCACATTTTCAGGTTTTCTGGCAATACATATTATCTACATGGAGGCGTGTTTTTGTGTGTCCGTGGAAAGCCTACCACCCCAAAGCTGAAGACGTCAGACTTTGGCGTGATCTCTCCTCTCAGTGCCTCGGGTGCCATGTACGCACAGGTCCCCACGACGCTCTCCGTCATCACCGTTGTCGATGTGTGCTTTGCCGATGCTCTCGTCAGACCAAAGTCAGAGATTTTCGCCACAAAGTTTTCATCTAACAGGATGTTTGCACTAGAAGGATAAAAATAATTGAGGAGTGACCATGAGAAAATAAAGAATATTTGATTTAAAATCCTCTTCTTGCTAACATTAGAAAGAGATCTTAAGCCTTCTGAGTATAATGAGACGGTCAAACTGTTAATGAACTGCTGAATTTATGTTTAAATATGTTAATGAACTGCTGAATTTATGTTTAAATATGTTAATGAACTGCTGAATTTATGTTTAAATATGTTAATGAACTGCTGAGTTTATGTTTAAATATGTTAATGAACTGCTCATTTATGTTTAAATATGTTAATGAACTGCTGAATTTATGTTTAAATATGTTAATGAACTGCTGAATTTATGTTTAAATATGTTAATGAACTGCTGAGTTTATGTTTAAAGATCTAAGAGTTTGGTCAGTGGTCTCTTCGTACAGCTGAATATGTGAGAGGTGTTACAGCAGAAAGACTGCTCTCGTTGTACCTTTTAACGTCTCTGTGCACGTGATGATTGTCGTGCAGATACTCCAAACCTCTGGCTGTCCCTTCTGCTGTCAAGCATCTCTGTTTCCAGGAAAGAGGAGGACTTCCATCCTGCACAAACAAGGCACATGTTAAATCTTCTGCACAGAAGCCCTGGTCTTAGAGAACGTGCATGGAGCAGAACATGGTGCTCACCAAACAAGCTAGTCGATCCAGCAGAGATCCATTGGCCATGAAGGCGTACACTATACACAGGTGCTCCTCGTCACATGAAAACCCAATCAAGTCAACCAAGTTGTCATGTTTCAATCTGTGGAGTGAATAGTTTCATCAGAGCAAACAGCAGGAGGTCTAAACATTTATCAACGTCTTACTGGTGTTGTAATGTAAAAAGTAGAAATACTTTGCTACTGTACTTAAGTAGAATTTTGACGTATCTTTACTTTACTTCGTTAGTTAGATTTCTAGCAACTTTTACTTTTATTCCACTACATTTTCTCAATAAAATGTGCACTTTTACATCAATACATTTCCCTTAACCATCTTAGTTACTCGTTCCTACAATATAAAATTAGAAGAAATCTGATTGGACAATGCCTGTTTGTTC
>JBBPBX010081174.1:0-16009 GCA_038048925.1 Garcialebias charrua | reverse complement strand
AAAAGTCTTTGCTATTTTACGCTGGGTAACACCATTCTGGTATTGCTGCACTATCTTTCTGTACAACAATGGTGGAATTGGTGATCCTCTTACCATCTTGGCTTCTGAGAGACACTGACACTCTGAGAAGATCTTTTTATACCCAATCATGTTGTCAATTGACCTAATTAGTGTTAATTGGTCTTCCAGCTGTTCGTTATATGCTCAATTTCCTTTTTCCAGCCACTTATTGCTACTTGTCCCAACTTTTTTGGGATTTGTTGACACTGTGAAATTTTGAATCAACATATTTTTCCTTTAAAATGTTACATTTACTCAGATTAAACTTTTGATCTGTCATCTATGTTCTATTATGAATAAAATATTGACATTTGCCATCTCCACATCATTGCATTCAGTTTGTATTCGCAATTTGTTTAGTGTCCAAACTTTTTTGGAATAGGGTTTGTATAACGATGGCTCAGAACGAATGGACTTGGCTCAACTCGGTTCAGCACGGTACATGTTGCTTTTTTATTATACTTCTATACCGGTTATAGTGGGCAGGTTCAGAGTCCAACGCGCCTTACCAGCTGGTGGCGGCATTGAGCTATTTACAAGCCCCCACTAAACATGTTAGAAGAAGACATAGAAAACATAAACAACAAAATGGAGGATCTCGTAGCTTTGTTGAATATTCTGCTCAGTCTGTAGCTTGTTGCCAGACGTCGAAGAGAAGAGACCCAGAAAAGGCTGCAGGTAGCGAGGCGAAAAACTCAGGAGAAGTACAGGAGTGTGGGAAGCCGTAAAGATGCAAGCTAGACAATGTGCGATGGTAGGCTAATGCTAATCTGCTAGTGGGCTATACATATGATTAAATTAAAACTTGTAATTAAACTTGTACGCATCCTTTGTAATTATCTATCGTTGTTGTGGTTGTCCACTGTTGTTACCATTCTTTGTTAAAATTCAGGTCTCTCTTGTAAATGAGTCCTCGTGGCTCAATGGGATTAAACTGTTTAAATAAATGTTGAATGAAAAATATATGAAAAAAGCAGTGTTAAAGTATGTAAATTAGGGATGCACAACATTATCGGCATGGTATCGGCCGATATTAGCGTTAAAGTTTATCGCCCATTCCAACAAAATAACTCACCAATATAAAAAGGCAATGTTTTTGTACGACAACTCAGTAACAAGGATGCCTGCAGCGGCAGCATAACATGATGGCGTCACGTGCACCTACCTGATCTCACGGCGGGGAGGAAAATTCAAAATGTCAGCGGTGTGGAAGTTTTTGTTGGTGAGGATGTCGAATTCTGAAGATTTGTGGACTACGTTGATACTCGCTTACCGTAATAATCCCCAGTCAGATATTTTTCCGACGTAACCTTATCTGAGTTGCAAGCCGTCATTTCCGACGTCATTGAGAAGCTAATAGCCGATAGCACTTAAGTGAATTTTACCACAGACATTTGGACGTCGTGTGTTAGCATGATTAGTCTTACGGCACAATGGATAGACAAAAACCTTTGAACTTAAAAAGTCTGTCCTTCATGCACAGGAGTGCAGAGGATCCCACACTGCAGCTAGGAACCTGGAACAAGCCTCCACAAGTGAGACAGCATCGCAGGCGACTAATGCTAATAACATTTAACATTTTTCATTTAATATAAGTTAAAGTGCTATGGCTGTTACTGAATATATGTCACCAGCTCTTAAAGCTGTTGCACAAGAGGCTATGTTCTGACAAAGTATATAACATATTGGTATCTGTTATCGGTAGGGGTGCACTGATAAATCGGCCGGCTGATTTATCAGCCCCAATTTCCTTAATTTTGGGAAATCGGCCAATGCTTGCATGAGAAACCGATTTTACAGATTTTTATTTTGTTTTAACAATTGCCTAAACTTCATTTATAATTCAGAGCACTACCTTGTGACCAGTTAAAACAAGTTTGTATTGTTTCTAGAATATTGTTCAAGGGTCTGTTTTTCAACAAAAAAACATCTAACAGTGTTGGTTATAAAGCAAAATCGGTATTGGCCAAGATCGGAATCAGTAGGTCAGACTTTGTAGAAATCTGTGATCGGCAAAAAAAAAACTGCAATCTGTGCACCTAAATAAGGCAACATATTAGCATATCGGCCAAAAATCCAATATTGTGCATCCCTAATGTAAATGTCAATTAAATACGGTTTAGTAATACATATGCTGTGTGTGTTTCCGATGAATCTCCAGCAAAATAACAGCAGCAGACCAAAAGTCTGGGTCCTTGGCAGAGCCTGTCAGTCCAGTGGTGGGATGATATGGTTCCTGGAACCTTCCCTGCCCTAAAACCATTGATGCATAATTTCAGTATAGATGTCGACAATAAAGATGCATTTAAAACGGCTGTACTTTTGTTATTTACCAAACATTTTATATGGATGCATGATTAGAGTGGTTCAGGCCTGAAAAAAATTGCTGGGAAAGCTAGCATGGCTTTACTTAAATATATACTGTACACATACACACACACACACACACACACACATTTTGGATCTTTGCTAAGGAAAAATGTATTTAGATAGCAGTGTTTCCCCTAGTTAACTTACCATGGCGGGCTGCTCATCTCATCCATGATTTTTGTTGACGGGGGACAGAGACATGTATGAGCGCAGCTTGTACCAATGGTCGGGGGTATATTAATCATGAGGGAAGAGGCACCTTTAGCTTTTAGCTAGCGCACATGTACGGTATTGTGTGCTGCTAGCTTAGCATGACATGTTTGAGTTGTGTGCTGTTTATACACAGTTTTTGAGTGTGTGTGTGTGTGTGTGTGTGGTGTTCAGCTTGAGAGAAGAGGCAATGTAAGCGCTGCCTTTAGCTTTTTAGCTACAGAGCCTGTATTTCACGCTGCTAGCTTAGTGCTCTGTCAGTGGGGGTGGGGTTGGGGCAAGTTCAGTTCTGTTGGCGGGGTGGGGCACCCCGCTTGTATAATGTTAGGGGAAACACTGAGGTAGGCATTGCTGAACTTTAATTGACGCCCACTACTAAAGAAGGCTCAACTGATCAATTTGGATCTTGCAAAAAGTCGTTTTGTTGTCAACACTGACTCATTACAGTAAAGTGAAAATGATTGGGAGTGATGGCAGCTGCAGAAAGTTTGGAGCTCCCCTGGTCCTGCTGACAACCTGCACAAACCCACATACTGTACATCAACACACAAACCCACATACATCAACACACGTGTGCACAAACCCACATACATCAACACACGTGTGCACAAACCCACATACACCAACACACGTGTGCACAAACCCACATACATCAACACACACGTGCATGCTTGTTAATGACTAACAGCCTTTGAGCATGTTGGGTGCAGAGGGTCAGTGTTATCTCTCTGTGCTAACAGTCATCATGCTGCACACAGCCATGTGGGCCCTTCTTGTCCACGTAGCCTCGGCCTGTGGTCCACGTCACCCTGCGTCCCTTTAGCCAGCACCATGACACCATGACACCATGACACGTGGCTGTGCAGCTTGAACAGGATCTTTTAAAGATCCCAGAGATCAGGAAGTGAGGATATATGAGCAAAACAAGGAAATGCAGCATGTCGAACCTCACGCGCAACATATATGTTATAATCAGACACATAAAGGCATGCGTGGTAAGTATTCGTCATGTGATTGTTGGTTTGGCAGAGAACAAACACCAAAGGCCTCCGGGTCCAAAAAGCCATGACGAGCTGCACAACAACAACAAGTGAGGGGCTTTACCTGCAGGGAGGTGTCCGCCTTTCGTTTCATTTTTCTCCTTCGGGGGGGACGACATGCTGACCCACAGTCTGATGAAAACACGAACCGAACCGTTCGACAAACAAAACCAGCTTTGTTCTGCCCCAAACTCTGCTCTGCTTCTCTGTCTGGATCGTCAACGTGGCTTTTTCCTGAGCATTGTTTGGAAATATACGTGATGACGTCAGGCGCAGCCGTAAAAAAGCGTGATGACGTGATCACACGGATTTTTTTATTTTTTATTTTTGGAATCGGAACTTGAAAATGACAAGCATTTATTTACTTTTTTTATATGCCGGTACTTTTCTTATAACGTGACTTTTTTGGTATTCAGCATGGTTACTGTTTTAATTTTAAAGAGCAATATACATGTATTTACAGGTCTCTTGTAAATAACCAATGCTGATTTGTTCTTGTTTTTGATTATACATCTACCTTATAATGTTGCTAGTTTTTGCTACTTTTTCTTTTTCTTTTGTCTATTGTTTAATGTACTTGTACCATTGCTGTTCATCATTCTTTAGTTTGTAGCAGGTCGCTTTCGTAAATGAGCCCCCTGACTAAATAAAGGTTGAATGAATGAATGAAAAAAAGTCCTCGAGACTCAATGAGACCTGTAAAAATAATGGTTNAAACATATTCTTAACTCACAGATTTAAAAAAGACAATGCTCTTTAGGTTGACATGGAATAAATTCATTATTTATTTTTTATTTTATATAAATGTATTCATTTCAAATTTAAAAGAACACAAAAAACTATTTACAACACCACGTAAGTAAAAAAAAAACACAATACATGAAATGAAAGGAAGCAGAAGATAAAATCTTATTATGTCTGCCCCTTCTTTAACAAAATTAATTCAAACAATCAATTCAAACAACAGTAATCCACAAAAGAAAAACATTACGTAATAAATAACTCATCATATTTTACCATACATAAATTTTGATACCAACCAATTTATATATGTTTTTCCAGAAACCTAATTTTATCCATTTTCTTAAACAAAGTCATTGTTTTAGCAAGTTTAATATCATTTTCTAAACCATTCCATAGACCTATTCCATAAATTAAAGTAGACCTACTCTTTAAACTAGTTATATGCTGTGGCATAACAAAAATATCTGTACCCTTAAGATGAGTACTTTTCCTTTTTACAAGAAACGTTTGGATATGTGATGGTAATGTGAAGTTCTGAGCTTTGTACGACATTAAAAGAATATTATAGTCAAACAGATCATAACATTTCAGTAATTTCAATTTGCAAAACAAAACATTTGATGGATGGTAATAATAGAGATAATCCGTATACAGTAGCTCTTTTCTGTAAAATAAAAATGGGCTTAATTACAGTTTTGCATGCTGTACCCCAAACCTCAACACAATAAATTAAATGCGGGATTATTATTGTATTGTACAACAAATACATTGCTTTATTGTTTAATAGATCTCTAACTCTATACAGCACTGCAATAGATCTAGAATTAATGAAAAATAAATAAATAAATAAAGCTGTAAGAAACGAAAGTAATTCTGGTCAGCATATGTGGAAAAAAGATAATAAAAGCAAAGGGGGAAAAAAAGAAAAAAGTGAAATTATTTTATTATACAATAGACTATATGCCACGGACTCCCGTTCCAGCACTTCCGCATGCATTACCCGGGCGGCGCACTTCCGGTTAGCAGAAATGACATGAACAAAAATAAGTAAATACAATAAATAAAACATATTTCAACATTTTCACACCTGAAACCATCATTCTGATACGGATGAGAGAGGCCGCGCTGATAAGGTAAGCAGCAGCTTCACACACGTAGTCCCCTTCAGGATGACTGTGTGTGCATATTCACACTTGTGCAAACTTGTGCAATGTCAATAAAGTTTCTCTGACTCTCTGATTCTGATCTACATACACACAAATAATAAATCTATACATACCTAAATCTATAGCAAAGTTTTCCCTTCGGATAGCCACGATCCATTGTCGCCTTAACCCCTCCTCAGCAGGGAAACGAAATAGCTGCGGTTGGTGGACACAACGGAAGTCACGTGTAGCGCCAGTAGCTCGCAGCCGCTTCCCGTATCGGGTCGTTGACATGGTCTGCTACTAGGAGCTAACGCTAACAACAAGGGCAGTGGATATATTAAATATAGTAAACTGCCATAGTAAACCATTAGGTCCCCATTGTTCCTAATCAGGGTGAGGGCTGCTGAAGCCTATCTCAGCTGCCTTAGGGTGAAGGCAAGGGTCAGCCTGGACATGTCTTCTGTCCATCACAGACAGACAGAGAGACAACATAGGTAAGGAGCAATTTAGTCAGACAGAAGAGCCCCAGAACAGATTCAAACAGAAAACTTTGCAGCAGCAGCAGATTGGCTCTGCAAGGAGTCTTTAACATTGAGATGTGATCAGGCAATCATCTATTCACTCATTTATTAATGATACTATAATTAAAGGTGAGCAGTGCAAATTCATGTAAACGTAGCGCTTCATGTTTCTCGGCCTCACTAAAGTAGCTCTCAGTCTCAAAAAGGCTGGTGACCCCGGTCTATATATAAAGTAATTTATTGTGTGTGCAAAACAGATATATAAGAGATTCATGACAGAAAACTAAAATAATTGACCTCATGAGCTGATGTCATGTTTTTTAAGCAGTAACTGAGGAAATAAAAGTTTTTTTTCATGGCTTTACAAGGTATACACAATATCTTTCTTAAAGGTCCACTGACATGAATTTTTTACTATTCATAAAATTGTTCAAAATATATATATCTTATCATTTAAATATGTTTGTTTTTGCAAACAAAATGATAAATCACTTTAATTTTGCTTTAAAAGTGATTTTGAACTTCAAGCCGTGTTTAATCATGGGAAATCCGATTACACTCGAACGCACCATATGTGATGTCACACTGGGCAGAGGGCTGTGGTGTCTTTAATAGCGGACAATTTAAAACTGGACGAATTTATCAATCTATGTGAAGATTTGAGCTATTTGTCTTCATTTTGGGAAGCAGAAAATAGTTTGGGTGATGGAACAAGAAACAACAGGATCTAATTTAGGTCTGATGCTGTATCAGACTTACCTTCAGTGCTGGGCAACGCTAATCCAAAAATTAGGTCCGCAATTTCAAAAGCACTAATGTCTTATGAAAATTAGGGGAAGCTAAATTCTAAACCGCTAATTAAATTCAACAATTGCTAGCCAACAAGTTATGCAATATTTGCACTAGACTGCCAACTAGCGGTGCATGAACTGTTATACAGTACACGTTTATCCTACCTCTTACGTCACAGCAGCAGCTTCCCATTAACTCCTCCTGACCCACCTGGATATTTACAGTCCTGGACAGAAGAAACATCACAGTTGGCAAAAAGAGCAACAAACATAAAAAAAAAAACTTTACATGTATTAACAGCTGCACGTACAAATTATATTCTTCATTACACATGCACATTTTTTTTTCTTCTTCTTTCGGCTTTTCCCTGCGTTAGGGGTCACCACAGCGATCTAGTCGCACGAAGATTTGGCAGTTGTTTTTTACGCCGGATGCCCTTCCTGACACAACCACAGACCACCGAGCAACCACAGCCCTCTGTGTGGAGTAGAGAGCTGATATCTAGGGTTCCCGGGGGAGCAGATGGTGTGGGTTAAGGGCCTTGCTCAAGGGCCCAGAGTGGGGCAGATGAGGGTGGAGACAGGTGTGACCGCTTCACTTATCCCACCCACATCTTTGATGTTGTCGGTACCGGGGCTTGAACCGGCGATCTTCCGATCACAAGCGCACCTTCTTAACCTCTGCGCCACCACTCCCACCCCACTCCCACATTACACATGCACATACTTTGTATTTATTTTTTTAGATTATCCTATATCTGTTAAGCACCTTGGTCAATGCAAGGCATTGCAGGAAGGTGCTATACAAATAAAGTTTATTATTATTATTATTATTATTATAACTTCAATTCAAAGACCACATCAACAGTACATATCAAATTAAAGTTACAGATCAAGTTCTTTTTTGTTGCGCAACCGAAAAATAAATTAAACCAAATTAAATTCCAAATTTCTATAGCCAGTCAACAGATTTAATGAAAAGTAACAAAAATGATCCTAAAAGGATGAAATTACAAAAATCAAAGGAGTTATTTAATACTTTACGTACATATATTCTATTCGGCCACGAAATTAACAAAATGAGAATGATCTTTTAATCCCTAAGACCATTTTTAAATCTCAAATACATGGGCGTGTCGCCACCGCATTTCTACATAAAAGGAACCCAAATACATAAAACTAACGACTCACCGTCGAGTGGTCGACACAAAACACACAATACAATCCTCCGGCCGCGTTAATTTGGCTTGAAACAGCGGGGTTCTCTGCGGATTTATGAAGACACCGAGCGCAACCAGCTAGCCACAGAATTAGCCCCCGAGTTCACCTCTGACCCGGAAGATGTCAAGATGGAATAGTCCATTTTTAGTAGGGGGATACAGAAATCGACCGGTTTTTGTATTGCGTTTTTAATTATCGTTTTCATCGTAACTATAATTATTTTTATGTTAAATGTACATTAACAAGCATGAGCAATGTTAGGGATGTAGGTGACTGGCCGGGGCGGGGCGGGGCCCTTGCTGATTTGGGGCCCTAAGCAACGGCATCATTTGCCTACATGGTAGATCCGTGTCTGTTCTCCCTTCTGCTCCCCTTCCAGCCCTCCCTCCTCTCTGCTCTTTACTGCTCCCTCACCAAGGGGGAAAAAGGTAAAACAAGCAGCATAAGAGCCTGTAAATAAGTTTATTGGTTTTTACTGATAGATAATTAGTTATTAGCGGTACTGCATTTTAAATAAAAATAGCACAAATCCGCTTATGAATTATAAAAGTTAGTCACTCTCCGCTGTTACGCTGACAAAAACGTTAGGTCCGCTGTAAGCGGATTAGCGCATTAGCGGTCCCTGGTGGTCATTTGCCCACCTTTGCTTACCTTCATGTCGAGCTGCTCATACCTGCGCACTGTGACAAGCCCAGAGCTCTGCCCAGTGTTACGTCACAGATGGTGCGTTCGCGTGTAATCGGATTTCCCATGATTAAACACGACTTGAAGTTCAAAATCACTTTTAAATCAAAATTAAAGTGATTTATAATTTTGTTTGCAAAAACGAACATATTTAAATGATAAAATATATATATTTTGAGCAATTTTATGAAAATTTAAAAATCATGTCAGTGGACCTTTAAAGTGAAGAGCTACGCACACTGCGTGCACCTGTCCTCTTGTACTATAAGAGGACAGGTGCACCCAGTACATAGACACATCTACACCAGTCCATCGGGGCAGGTGAGGCATATTGCCACCTTTTATGCCAGAGTATCAAACTACCAGTGGATAATCTTCATTAAGACGTGAAGGAATTGTAGCTGTTTTTCGTGAAAGCGTTGGAGTTCATGAGATCACACAACAAGCGGTGGGAAAACATTATTGACCGCCATCAACTTTCAGCAGCAGGAGAGAACTACTGTAGCTCTGATGTTGCCTCACAGCATTACAAAGATCTTAGCTGGGCCCTTTAGTGTAGGGCCGGCATGTTTTTGTCTGTGATATTTTAATTGACAGTAGGAGTAAACGAACATGGCTGGCTGTCATTTTATCTGTGGAAGTAAGACAATCACATTTAAAATATTCAAAACACTGCAATATGTCTGAGGAGCAACGTGTCTAATAAATGTGCATACATTTACATGCATTGCCATCATTACTGCATGTGGCTGCGTGCGCATGTGTGCGTTAACAGTGATGCGTGTTAGTCAGTTGTCACTTCTATAAAGACATAATTGCTGTGTAGAGTGGCAGCTGCATGAGAAATTTGATTTACATTCAGTGCACATACAGTATGAAGTTAAACTAATGATTTAAATAGCAGGGAAAACGGATTAAAGCCTAGACTATCTTGAATGCACATCAACATCTGCATAGCATGCCCAAGTTTTACACTAAAATCATCTTACAGGTATGTAAGGTATTGACTTCTCTAAATGGTTTTCAGAATCTGTTGGAATCCTGGCAAAAACCAATGCAGATTTGTTCCTGTCTTTGATTTTATACGTCTACCTTATAATGTTTTGCTAGTTTTTTGATACTTTGTTAAAAAAAAAAAAAAAAAACTTTCTTTTGTTTTTTTCTCTCTTTTGTTTTCTATTGTTTATTGTTTGTTTGTTTATTGTTTATTGTTTAAGGAAATTCTACCACTGCTGTTCATTGTTCTTTAGTTTTAGCAGGTCGCTTTCGTAAATGAGCCCATGAGGTTCAAAAGATTTACCTGACTAAATAAAGGTTGAATGAAATGAAGTGGGCGGCCGTGGTGTAGTGGTAATGGCAGTCGTCTCCCGATCGGAAAGTTGGCGGTTCGACTCCCGGGACCCGCACCATGTGTCGTTGTGTCCTTGGGCAAGACACTTAACCCTGAGTTGCTCCCGGTAGGACTGGAAAGCACCTTGCATGGTAGTCTGCCGCCACCGGTTTATGAATGTGTGTAGCATTCAATATATGTGTAGCACTTTGAGATTTTCAGTAATGAAAAGTGCGTTATAAATTGAATTAATTATTATTATTATTATTATGTGTGCTGACTTTAAGACACTCCAAAGGTTGGAGTTTATGATGACATAAAATGCTTGCTGTAAGGCATACCCCTTCCTTGACAGACTCAACACCACAGTTCATCATGTTCTTCAACTTCTCCAGTGCATTCAGTGTTATCCAGTCCAGGGTGCTGAAGGTGAAACTGGAGGACACGCAGGTGGATGCTCCCATGGTGAAATGGACTGACGACAATCTGATGGGCAGACTGCAGTTCCAGAGTTTTAGAGTTGTGTGTCTGAATGTCTGATCAACAATACTGGGGTTCCTTGGTCAGAGTCAGAGTCAGAGTCAGAGAGTCTTTATTGTCATTTGCACCGCATGTAGTACATGTGATGAAAACGAAATTATGTACACGGGGTCCCAGTTACATCCAACAACAACTACAAGAGAAACAACAAATGCAAGAGAAAAACAGTAATAACATTCTAGGATTAACTAAGAGAAGCATCAGCTAGTAATACTCTAAGCCCTAATGTAGTAGAAAAACATCGTTATAAACAGCAGCACGAACATGAGTCATTATGAGCAGATGGTCACAGGTGAAACGCAGCAACAAGAAACAGATCAGCATCAACATGATGTGATATTTTGCAGTGTTTATTCTTGTTATTTATTTATTCATGAGTCTGACAGCCTCAGGGTAGAAGCTGTTCCTCAGTCTAGTGGTTCTACATTTGATGCTCCTCAACCTCCGTCCTGAGGGGAGTGGGGCAAAGAGCGAGTGTGCTGGGTGAGTGAGATCCTTCATGATGCAGGTGGCTCTTTTCCTGCACCTGGAGGTGTAAACGTCCGCGATGGTGGGGAGTCTGACTCCAACAGACTTCTGTGCAGCCTTCACCACTCTCTGTAGAGCTTTCCTCTCTTCAACTGTGCAGCCTCCATGCCACACATTGATGCTGGAGCACAGGACGCTCTCCACTGCACACCTGTAGAACGAGGTGAGAACTGGGCTGCTCAGACCAGCACGTCTCAGCCGTCTGAGGAAGTAGAGTCTCTGATGACCTTTCTTGATCAGGCTGGTGGTGTTGTTGCTCCAGCTGAGGTTATCATTCAAGTGTACACCCAAGTATTTGTAGCTGGAGACCACTTCCACTGCAGACCCACCCATTTTCAGTGGGGCGTGGGTGTGTTTGTTCCTCCTGAAGTCCACAATCATCTCCTTTGTCTTCTTCACATTCATGTGAAGGTTATTCTCTTTGCACCAGCTCTCCAGGTGCTCCACCTCCTGTCTGTAGCTGGACTCATCATTGTTTGTGATGCAGCCCACCACAGCTGTATCATCTGCAAACTTAACAATATGACAGCCTGGAAGTGTGGCTGTACAATCATATGTGAGCAGAGTGAACAGAAGGGGGCTCAGCACACATCCTTGGGGAGAGCCAGTGCTGAGGGTTATGGTGGAGGAGGAGAAGTTGTGGATCTTCACGGACTGTGGTCTGTTTGTTAAGAAGTCTAGTATCCAGTTACAAATAGAGGGGCTTAGTCCAAGTGTAGATAGTTTGTCTATCAGAGTTTGGGGGATCATGGTGTTGAAGGCAGATGTGAAGTCCACAAAGAGCAGGCGCACGTATGAGTCCTTCTGATCCAGGTGGGTGAGAGCAGTGTGGACCACGGAAGAAATGGCGTCCTCTGTTGATCGGTTCTCACGGTATGCGTATTGATGAGGGTCCACGTTGGTGTTCACGGTTTTCTTTATGTGGGACATGACCAGTTTCTCAAAACATTTAGCGACCACCGGGGTGAGAGCCACCGGTCTATAGTCATTCAGACCAGTCACTGTGGAGCTCTTTGGAACTGGGATGATGGTGGCAGTCTTCAGGCAGGTGGGAACTGACTCCAGTGAAAGTGAGGTGGTGAAGATGTCAGCCAGCACCTCACAGAGCTGGTCTGCACATTCCTTGGTGCTGCTTAACGTAGAGAACATGATGGAAATGATGACAGGCTTAAGAAGAGACAAGCTCCCTCCACCTCCAGTCTGCATAAATGGAGCAAACGTGGTGTCAAAATACAAATCCCTGGGCGTTTATCTGGACATGAACCTGGAGTGGTGCACCCACATCGATGCAGTCTACAAGAATGGCCCACTTCCACTTAGATCCTTTAGAGTCTGCAACAAGAGGCTTCAGATCTTCGACCAGTCTGTCGTGGTGACTACCATATCTTTGCTGCGGTGTTCTGGGATGAAGGCATCAAAATATAGCATGGCATACCAAACCATTTTATTTATAAAGCACTTTAAACAGCAACAAGGCCAAACAGCATGGCAACAGACTGAAGGAACTCATCATGAAGGCCAAGTCTGCTGTCAGCTCAAAACTCGTCTCTGTGGAGAGAGCAGTCTTTCTGTCCATACAAACCTTTAAAATCTAACTTGCGCACAATTGCATGTAAAATTGTGAGGTGTCATAATTGAAGTATGTATTGTGAATGCCTATAAGCTTCTACCAGATCAAACTTTACCAAAATATCTAAAAATAGTTAACACTTTTGTTTTCATTATTTGCTGGGGCCATCTTGAGTTGGAGTGACGTCAAACATTATTCACTTGCAGTAAACTCATTCTGATAGCTTCATTATGCTTCATTACTGTTGGGCATTCATTTAGCGTGTAGCTTAGTTTATATCTTAGATCCTTATTTATAGTTTCTTTTTATACTTTGAACTAAAAAGGCATCCAGTGGTTTATGAGAACCACTGTTTCTCAGCATCTGGATTGACACAACAGTTAATGCAGAAGTTTAAAGCAAATGTTTCACACGAGTAGAACTTGAAGTACGAGTCTGTCCAACAACACTGAAATTTACCACATCTGCAAAATTGACTGAACTTTAGCCAATGTCGTGTTTTCTTTGTTCAGATGGCTGTGGCAGCCATCTTGAATTCATACTTTCTTTCTGTATGTTTTGATCTGTATAACAACAGAGCACTTCTCTCTCAGACTGCAGGTTTACTTGTGGTTCCTAGAGTTTCCAGCAGCAGAATGGAGGAAGATCTTTCAGTTGTCAGGCTCCTCTCTTGTAGAACCAACTTCCAGTTTCTGTCCATGAGGCTGACACATTGTCCAGTTTGAAGACTGGGATTAACATTTTTCATAAATCCTAGGGTTGACTTGTTATGCTGCTATAGGCTTAGACTACTAGAGGACAAATTGAACTCATTTCCTTAAATGAATTGTTAAAATGGAATAGTTGATACCATTTCTATCTTAACGTGATTCTTGACCTGCTGGTCAAAGCTGTAGTAGTAGGACTACTATTCCCATAATGCCTTTCGGTACAGTATGTTTGTACGTGTTCCTGGGGGAGAAATAAAGAGATGTTTGGAACTACAGCACATGGCGTCCGGTGTCATTATACAGAAGCAGATGACGCTTGTCCTGCGCCTGGTTCTGCTAAAGGTTTCTTCCTCATGAGGGAGTTTTTCCTTTCCACTGTCGCCTTCATGCTTGCTCAATGGAGGCAAATTTAAAGCAGTCTGCTCCTCAGATATATAGTGTTAAATTATTATTTTGTATATGTTTCTGTTCAGTGCCCTCCTGAGACAACTTCTGTTGTGACTTGGTGTTGAATAAATAAACTGTATCACAGTGATCGTGCACAGAGTTTGCATTTAGCTCCTGCTAACGCCTGAATGGGCTTGATGGGAGGCTTATTACTTATTATTCAAAATACTATTTTCCACAGTTTTCTTAATATGCACAGTGTTTTCTTGTTTACATGAAATAAGGCTGTTGCTATGTGTTTTTTGACAGTTGTCTCAAAGCATTAACAGTGTGCGGCAGCTATAAGTAAACATGGCTAAGGGTTTAGTGTGTGACTCACACCGAACGGCATGCAGCCAAAAATCTTACCTTGTGCCATTCCAGTGTTCTTCTGTTTGAGTGGTCAGCAACACTTTTGCTCCTAACGTGCACAAATCTCCAACCAGCGCCCTGAGGAGGGTGCTGACAGTCGATCAAAGGGACACCAGTTCACTTGGAAGTAAGGATACGTGATGACAAACAGATGACATGTGGTTAAAATGTTTGGACTTAAACATCCGTCAGCAAGACAAACTGATCAGACTGACATCTTTGATGATATCATGAGGGATGAGTTTTTGCATAGACTACACACACTTTTTTCTTTTTTACTAGTGTTCATAAACGTTAGTTTTACTTGCGTCGTAGCAGTTATTTCTGCAAAACAAACAAAAAACTGAAACATATTAACAAAATACTCAACATTTCTTGGAGGAATGCATATAATGCCTTTTAGGCCAGAGTGTGGACCTAAAGTGTTGAAAAATGATGAAGTTGTAGCCACTTTGTTTAAATGTTGATAACATGCAATTTGACACATTTGATGTGATCTGTTAGCCCCTGCAGAGGGATCTGAGCTTGAATGCAACCCCACCCCCCAGGGTGGCAGGTTGCAGACCCCTGATGCAGACACGAGCTCATGGCCACCAGGTGGAAGAGTGCAGCTTTCCTGCACCAGAGCTGCACGTGTAGGAGTTTGAGTCCAGCAGGGCTCATCATCACCGTCGTGCCAATAAAACTCAGTCTGTGATGTAGAGCAGGGGTCTGCAACCTGCGGCTCTTTGGTCCCTCTGCAGCGGCTCTTTCAAGCTTTGACCAAAGATAACATAAAACTGAATTAGGATGTTCTACCAAAAAAAAAAAGACTGGTTTTAGCAGTTTTCCTGTCATTTGCAAATATGTTGATACTAGTACTAATACACAGAATAAATTATACTCACTTTAACTTTATGCTTTATTTCTTCAAAGTAGGACACTTAATTTCTCCACAATAATAATAAAAAAAACATAAGCCTGCACAGTTCATGGTTTTGTGGCTCCGGACATGTTTAAGTCAATGAACGAAGGGGCAGAAATGGCTCTTTTGATTGTAAAGGTTGCAGACCCCTGCTCTAGAAGAACCGAGGAGTCACCGACAGAGACTGGCCAAGTCTGGAGCCAAATATCATGAATCCAGTTTGTTTCCCCTCCGCCTCCTCCTCCTGAGTTTTATTTCTCCTCCCAAACTCACGTCAGGGCGTTCATCACCTCTGCGTGGAAATAAGATGGCACACGTTCCAACAGCCAGAGGTGAAATCCTCTTCAGAAGTCACTGATCTCAACACCTGCCCATGGCTGATACGACTTTCTGTGTGTGTGTGTGTGTGTGTGTGTGTGTGTGTGTGTGTGTGTGCGTGTGTGTGTGTGTGTGTGGGAGGTGCCCAGGCCAATGAAACGAGCTCTCTCAGCTCACAGAGACAGAATGAGGACGTCTCAGGTGAGTGAGTTTGTGCAAACTGACAGATCATGTACACACACATTATTTTCTCCGTCAAATCTCTGACAAACATATTGGTTCTCCATGTCTTTTTTACACACACACACACACACACACACACACAGGCACATGCACGCGCACACACACGCACACACACACGCACGCACACGCACACAGCTCTGTGGCAGCCAGCACTGTCTATATCACGCATGAATAACCAAGTCTTTTCCTCTGCTCTGCAGCACTGGCTATTCAATACCTGACAGGGTGTGTGTGTGTATGTGTGTGTGTGTGTGTGTGTGTGTGTGTGTGTGTGTGTGT
>JBBPBX010081172.1:4306-16009 GCA_038048925.1 Garcialebias charrua | reverse complement strand
CCTACAGAACATCACTGACCTACAGAACCTCACTGACCTACAGAACCTCACTGACCTACAGAACCTCACTGACCTACAGAACCTCACTGACCTACAGAACCTCACTGACCTACAGAACATCACTGACCTACAGAACTTCACTGACCTACAGAACATCACTGACCTACAGAACCTCACTGACCTACAGAACATCACTGACCTACAGAACATCACTGACCTACAGAACATCACTGACCTACAGAACCTCACTGACCTACAGAACATCACTGACCTACAGAACATCACTGACCTACAGAACTTCACTGACCTACAGAACCTCACTGACCTACAGAACATCACTGACCTACAGAACTTCACTGACCTACAGAACATCACTGACCTACAGAACATCACTGACCTACAGAACATCACTGACCTACAGAACATCACTGACCTACAGAACATCACTGACCTACAGAACATCACTGACCTACAGAACATCACTGACCTACAGAACATCACTGACCTACAGAACCTCACTGACCTACAGAACATCACTGACCTACAGAACATCACTGACCTACAGAACATCACTGACCTACAGAACATCACTGACCTACAGAACATCACTGACCTACAGAACCTCACTGACCTACAGAACATCACTGACCTACAGAACATCACTGACCTACAGAACATCACTGACCTACAGAACCTCACTGACCTACAGAACATCACTGACCTACAGAACATCACTGACCTACAGAACATCACTGACCTACAGAACATCACTGACCTACAGAACATCACTGACCTACAGAACATCACTGACCTACAGAACATCACTGACCTACAGAACATCACTGACCTACAGAACATCACTGACCTACAGAACTTCACTGACCTACAGAACATCACTGACCTACAGAACATCACTGACCTACAGAACATCACTGACCTACAGAACTTCACTGACCTACAGAACATCACTGACCTACAGAACATCACTGACCTACAGAACATCACTGACCTACAGAACATCACTGACCTACAGAACATCACTGACCTACAGAACATCACTGACCTACAGAACATCACTGACCTACAGAACATCACTGACCTACAGAACATCACTGACCTACAGAACATCACTGACCTACAGAACCTCACTGACCTACAGAACATCACTGACCTACAGAACATCACTGACCTACAGAACCTCACTGACCTACAGAACATCACTGACCTACAGAACATCACTGACCTACAGAACATCACTGACCTACAGAACATCACTGACCTACAGAACATCACTGACCTACAGAACCTCACTGACCTACAGAACCTCACTGACCTACAGAACCTCACTGACCTACAGAACTCACTGACCTACAGAACATCACTGACCTACAGAACCTCACTGACCTACAGAACCTCACTGACCTACAGAACCTCACTGACCTACAGAACCTCACTGACCTACAGAACCTCACTGACCTACAGAACCTCACTGACCTACAGAACTTCACTGACCTACAGAACCTCACTGACCTACAGAACATCACTGACCTACAGAACCTCACTGACCTACAGAACATCACTGACCTACAGAACATCACTGACCTACAGAACATCACTGACCTACAGAACCTCTCTGACCTACAGAACCTCACTGACCTACAGAACATCACTGACCTACAGAACCTCTCTGACCTACAGAACCTCACTGACCTACAGAACCTCACTGACCTACAGAACATCACTGACCTACACAAGATGAGGTCAGTGAACAAGGCCAGGCTGATTCTGGCAGATCCTGATCACCACTCCATGGTGAGTTCAGGTGTCTTCCATCTGGACGCAGGTGTCTGCTGCCCACATGTAGAACGAACAGACTGAAAAACTCATTGATCCCTGTAGAGACCAGGGGCCTCATGTATCAACCATGCGTGCGCACAAAAACATTGCGCACGTCACTTTCCACGCAAAAGCCCGTATGTATCAAAACTGAACTGAACGTGAATATATGCGCATCCAGGTACATATCCACGCAAGCTCCCGAGCAGGCGTACGCACGTTTCTGTGGTTCTTGTTCCTTTGGCGACACTTACAGGTGTTTCAGAGAAACTGAAGCCCCACAGTCTGTGGTTGACTTTAAGAGCGGCTTGAAGACCTTTCTTTTCAACCGAGCATACTTTACTCCTCATGATTCTACTTTTGATCTGAGTTGATACTGTTGTTGATTTTAATTGTTTTATTATTTGTCTTATTGACATTCAAATATGTTGCACCTTGTAGCACTTTGAGATTTCCATTAATGAAAAGTGCGTTATAAATTGAATTCACGCGTGCATACAGAAGTCAAACTGTTCCACAGAGGGAGCTGCAGGTCGATCGGGACTGTGCAGTCCAGTCCACACAAAGCCGGATCATGTCCAATGGAATGGTCTCATCCATATGTTTCCAAAGGCTGAGTGGTCGCGCTTGGAGCGCGCGCGCACCCTCACCGGTGTCGACACGGCAGCTGGAGGTGTTTCATTATCTGCGTTTATTGTAGATTTCTCCAAAATGACACGTGAAAGTACACCTTATATAACTTGTAGGAGAGCAAAAGCTTCACAGACAGACTGCGCACAGGGCTGCGGGGCGCGCGCTGCGTCTGGAGACTCCAACATCATGTCATGAAAAGTCTCCACCAAGACGCACAGACTCGTTTCTTCACATCATCTACATAAACAAAGATCTATGTTCTAGCAAACATCCAAGTAAGTTCCTCTGTGTTTACAGTAATAATGGTAATAAACTCGTGCGCAAAGTTAATATTTCCACACAGAATGAATGAATGAGCCGGTTCGCGCACCACAGCAGGGTGCGCGCGCACACAAATACCGACAATCACTCGTTCTTTGCATGATGAACACATTTTATTACTATTCTTACTTAGGATGTTTGTCCTCACTCATATTATATTGAATTCATTATTTTCCCGAATCTAGAAATGATTTCTGATCGCGCAGGGATCAAACAAACATGTCCTTCACACATGCAGGAAGTAATTTGCATCTGTTTAACATATGTAAATGTAGGCGTGTCAGGGGAGGTGTCTCACGTGCGCTCAGTTCCACGTCAATTGTGATGTACAAAAGGAATGTGCGTGGATTCAGGTGTACGCACAGTTTGATAAATCTGGATCTTTTTGTGCGTAGACACTTTTCTGGATTTCACCGTACGTCACTTTTCAGTAGGAAATCCACGCAGGTTTTTGATACATGAGGCCCCAGGGGCCTCATGTATCAACCATGCGTGCGCACAAAAACATTGCGCACGTCACTTTCCACGCAAAAGCCCGTATGTATCAAAACTGAACTGAACGTGAATATATGCGCATCCAGGTACATATCCACGCAAGCTCCCGAGCAGGCGTACGCACGTTTCTGTGGTTCTTGTTCCTTTGGCGACACTTACAGGTGTTTCAGAGAAACTGAAGCCCCACAGTCTGTGGTTGACTTTAAGAGCGGCTTGAAGACCTTTCTTTTCAACCGAGCATACTTTACTCCTCATGATTCTACTTTTGATCTTAGCTGATACTGTTGTTGATTTTAATTGTTTTATTATTTGTCTTATTGACATTCAAATATGTTGCACCTTGTAGCACTTTGAGATTTCCATTAATGAAAAGTGCGTTATAAATTGAATTCATTATTATTATTATTATTATTATTATTATTATTATTATTATTATTATTAACAGTTCAAGATGTGAAAATGATTAATATTCCCTCCAAACACACGATTAACAAGTATTACATCCACATGACGCAGTGAAATAAAGGACGCGCAACGTTGTGCCAAAAATAAATTTAACAGGAACGGATTCATTCAGCCTTACTGGAGGTTATAATAAATAGTGTAACACGCAGAGCATTTATTTAGAAACAGATATAGTTTTCCGATCTAGGATATGGCTTATCAGCCGTTTTCAGAAATAATAATTTTCCAGTTTGGCACTACTGCTGCGCTCTGGGGAGCCGTGCATCACGCGTGCATACAGAAGCAGCGGTCAAACTGTTCCACAGAGGGAGCTGCAGGTCGATCGGGACTGTGCAGTCCAGTCCACACAAAGCCGGATCATGTCCAATGGAATGGTCTCATCCATATGTTTCCAAAGGCTGAGTGGTCGCGCTTGGAGCGCGCGCGCACCCTCACCGGTGTCGACACGGCAGCTGGAGGTGTTTCATTATCTGCGTTTATTGTAGATTTCTCCAAAATGACACGTGAAAGTACACCTTATATAACTTGTAGGAGAGCAAAAGCTTCACAGACAGACTGCGCACAGGGCTGCGGGGCGCGCGCTGCGTCTGGAGACTCCAACATCATGTCATGAAAAGTCTCCACCAAGACGCACAGACTCGTTTCTTCACATCATCTACATAAACAAAGATCTATGTTCTAGCAAACATCCAAGTAAGTTCCTCTGTGTTTACAGTAATAATGGTAATAAACTCGTGCGCAAAGTTAATATTTCCACACAGAATGAATGAATGAGCCGGTTCGCGCACCACAGCAGGGTGCGCGCGCACACAAATACCGACAATCACTCGTTCTTTGCATGATGAACACATTTTATTACTATTCTTACTTAGGATGTTTGTCCTCACTCATATTATATTGAATTCATTATTTTCCCGAATCTAGAAATCATTTCTGATCGCGCAGGGATCAAACAAACATGTCCTTCACACATGCAGGAAGTAATTTGCATCTGTTTAACATATGTAAATGTAGGCGTGTCAGGGGAGGTGTCTCACGTGCGCTCAGTTCCACGTCAATTGTGATGTACAAAAGGAATGTGCGTGGATTCAGGTGTACGCACAGTTTGATAAATCTGGATCTTTTTGTGCGTAGACACTTTTCTGGATTTCACCGTACGTCACTTTTCAGTAGGAAATCCACGCAGGTTTTTGATACATGAGGCCCCAGGCTTCTCAACGAACACTGATGATTTATATACACTGTTAGGCTGATTGGTGACTCTAAATTGACCCTAGGTGTGAGTGTGAGAGTGGATGGTTGTTTGGTGTGAGTGAGACAGGTCCCTCTTGTAAATGAGTCCCCGTGACTCAACGAGGCTAGCCTGTATAAATAAAGGTTGAATGAATACAGTTAACGTCTTAAC
Source organism: Garcialebias charrua (assembly GCA_038048925.1). NCBI lineage: Eukaryota > Metazoa > Chordata > Actinopteri > Cyprinodontiformes > Rivulidae > Garcialebias > Garcialebias charrua. The sequence continues at coordinate 10,854 of JBBPBX010081172.1, read as the reverse complement.
GTCTTGTCTAGTACAGATGTTTTGTGAGTCTACTGGCTGTGAAACAAATGGCCTCTTGGTGATAATAAAGATACTTGAACTTGAACTACCTCTATAATCAGATATAAACAGCACAAAATGTCAGGGACTTTGTGTTTGGATGATTTTATTTTTTATTGTAATCTCACCGTTGGACAGCTTGTTCATTTATCTGTAAATGTTGCCACGACTTTAAAGAAAAAAGATTTGTGGATTGAGCAGCAGAGTTGGGTTGTGTTCACAGAAAAAGAAAAAAAACTTGACATTACTCTTCTGCCAGCTTTTTCTGCTCTTGATTTTAGTTTTGAGCCTCAGATCAACCCATCTGGGTGCATGGACCCCACTTCAATACTGTAGTCACTTGGTGTTAACTCCAAGCATTATGCGTTTGACTGATCTGAATAGGGCAACATCAAGCTGGTGTACCCCAAAACTAAGGTGCAGCAATGTTTGGAGTGGACCTGTTACCACCTTCAAGTCAAAGGCCAAGTTCCATCTAGCAGGGTAATGTCAGAGACAGGTGGTGTCCCAAGAAGACAAAACCATGAGCGTGACCAAGCTGGGGTGCAGCGTGTGGAGGAGGTGCCAGGCTGTTGTGGCTGTGTATGGCTCTTCCACATGCTGCTGAGTCCTCTGTTCGTTAAAGGAATTGATGAATTGCCAATATGTACTGTTTGTCAAGACTTCAATCATCCAGTCGAATAAATGCCACCAAATTAGAGTCAAAGGCTGAAGAAGCTGTTTTTTTATATAAATATTTTGCTAACAGTCAGAAAAATGAAAATCCACAGATATGGGCAAACATTGTAGGTTTAGCTTTAGAAGTTGTATGTTTAACAACCAATAAAAGTTTGACTGAAAACTTTTAAATTGCAGTTCTGTCCGTTCAAACTGTGACCTTTTGAGAGTGGATTTCAGTCGTGACACGTCAGCTGTCAAACCTCAGAATGGGACACCACGCACCGTCCTCCAGCTCGCAATGATGACGAAATAAAATCTGAGTCACATGGAAGGAGGTGAACTGGTTGGGACGCTTCCAGCTGTGGTGTGGAGCCACAGCAAAAAGAAGAAGAAGAAGAGGCCTTGATTTCATATTTCACCAAAGAGGACCAGGAAGAACAAATGTTAGCCGTGTTACCCGACACTGACACCGAGTGCCCTTTCAGAGAGTTAAACACCAGAATGACCTTCTGTCCATCACCATGCTATATGAGAGGCGGCTCTCATCAAAACCGCAACAGCCAAATGGTCTCAACCTTAGTTTTCCCTTTGATCAAAGTATTTATGCATCACCGGGTCATGATTCAGTGAGCTATTCCAGTCTGTCTGTACCTACTGCATAGCCGGGATCAGTTTTTGTTTTGTTTGTTTTAATCTTTAAAGTCATGTAAAATGAAGTTCATGCTCTTACTTGTTGTGTTTTATGCATCAGGACAAAGAAAAATAATCGTAACAGGTGGTAATTCATTACAGGTACTCCCTGACTTACGAGCACATCAACATACGAGGTTCCAGACTTACGAGCTCACTAACTAACAGTAAATTTGTAAAGAACATACAGAAAATACAGCACTTTTATGTGTTTTTAGATGAAAGTGTGTTAGCTAACCGTTTGGAAACAAGTTTCTGAGCATGTTTATGAACTAGTATGAACGTTTGTGATGAAAAACGAGTGTTCGTAGTAGCGCTAGCATAAATTTTCCGACTTGACGAGCGAAAATCCGGACTTACGAGCAACACGTGTTTCGGGTTCCGACATACGAGATTTCGTGTTACGAGCACCTCGTACGAACGGAACTCGCTCGTAAGTCGGGGATCACCTGTATTCACTATTCAACAACATATCACCGTCTCATTACTTCAATTCTTTCATTTTCTTTAGTTTATTTCTGTGACTGCTGCTGCTTAATGATCTGGGAAGGGTCAAAGGTCATTTCTCAAACATTTGGAGTTCATCAATACACAGATTATCCATGAGACGGGTTGAGCGTCTTTTGAACAGACAAGGCCAAAGTAGAGCAGTTAACCCACAATGCACTGTGCCAGGTTTGGAGAAAACCACACAGAACATCCACGGTCAGCACGGTGGTGGAGGGCTGATGGTTTGGACTCCTTGCAGACATTGACTGGACTATGAACTCCTCTGTAGAGCAAAGGGTTCTGGAGACAAACGTGAGTCCATCTGTCCAACAGCTGAGGCTTGGACTAAGAATGGGTCCAACAGACAACGATCCCAAACTCAGCAGCTGACCTACAACAGAATGGGTCAAAAGGAAAATACTGTAATCAAGATGCTGCAACGGTCCAGTCAGAGTCCGGAGCCTCAACCTGGTTGAAATGATGTGGTGGGACCTTAAGAGATCTGAGGAGAAAACCTAAAAGATCTGAAGCAATGTTGGAAATAAGAGCGGGTCAGAATTAATCCACAACCACATCTTCTTCTTCTTCTTCTTTCGGCTTTTCCGTCTTCAGGAGTCGTAACAGTGAGCCGTCCTCCTCCATCTCACTCTGTCCTCTGCATCCTCTGTCCTCCAACTACCTCCATGTCCTCTCTAACTGCATCCACAGATCTCCTGTTTGTCTTTTTCCTGGCAGCTGAATTTCTAACATCCTTCTGACAATATACCCACTGTCCCTCCTCTGGACATGTCCAAACCACTGTCCCTCCTCTGGACATGTCCAAACCACTGTCCCTCCTCTGGACATGTCCAAACCACTGTCCCTCCTCTGGACATGTCCAAACCACTGTCCCTCCTCTGGACATGTCCAAACCACTGTCCCTCCTCTGGACATGTCCAAACCACTGTCCCTCCTCTGGACATGTCCAAACCACTGTCCCTCCTCTGGACATGTCCAAACCACTGTCCCTCCTCTGGACATGTCCAAACCTCTGTCCCTCCTCTGGACATGTCCAAACCACTGTCCCTCCTCTGGACATGTCCAAACCACTGTCCCTCCTCTGGACATGTCCAAACCTCTGTCCCTCCTCTGGACATGTCCAAACCTCTGTCCCTCCTCTGGACATGTCCAAACCACTGTCCCTCCTCTGGACATGTCCAAACCACTGTCCCTCCTCTGGACATGTCCAAACCACTGTCCCTCCTCTGGACATGTCCAAACCACTGTCCCTCCTCTGGACATGTCCAAACCTCTGTCCCTCCTCTGGACATGTCCAAACCACTGTCCCTCCTCTGGACATGTCCAAACCACTGTCCCTCCTCTGGACATGTCCAAACCACTGTCCCTCCTCTGGACATGTCCAAACCACTGTCCCTCCTCTGGACATGTCCAAACCACTGTCCCTCCTCTGGACATGTCCAAACCACTGTCCCTCCTCTGGACATGTCCAAACCACTGTCCCTCCTCTGGACATGTCCAAACCACTGTCCCTCCTCTGGACATGTCCAAACCTCTGTCCCTCCTCTGGACATGTCCAAACCTCTGTCCCTCCTCTGGACATGTCCAAACCACTGTCCCTCCTCTGGACATGTCCAAACCTCTGTCCCTCCTCTGGACATGTCCAAACCTCTGTCCCTCCTCTGGACATGTCCAAACCACTGTCCCTCCTCTGGACATGTCCAAACCACTGTCCCTCCTCTGGACATGTCCAAACCACTGTCCCTCCTCTGGACATGTCCAAACCACTGTCCCTCCTCTGGACATGTCCAAACCACTGTCCCTCCTCTGGACATGTCCAAACCACTGTCCCTCCTCTGGACATGTCCAAACCACTGTCCCTCCTCTGGACATGTCCAAACCACTGTCCCTCCTCTGGACATGTCCAAACCACTGTCCCTCCTCTGGACATGTCCAAACCACTGTCCCTCCTCTGGACATGTCCAAACCACTGTCCCTCCTCTGGACATGTCCAAACCTCTGTCCCTCCTCTGGACATGTCCAAACCACTGTCCCTCCTCTGGACATGTCCAAACCACTGTCCCTCCTCTGGACATGTCCAAACCACTGTCCCTCCTCTGGACATGTCCAAACCTCTGTCCCTCCTCTGGACATGTCCAAACCTCTGTCCCTCCTCTGGACATGTCCAAACCACTGTCCCTCCTCTGGACATGTCCAAACCACTGTCCCTCCTCTGGACATGTCCAAACCACTGTCCCTCCTCTGGACATGTCCAAACCACTGTCCCTCCTCTGGACATGTCCAAACCTCTGTCCCTCCTCTGGACATGTCCAAACCACTGTCCCTCCTCTGGACATGTCCAAACCACTGTCCCTCCTCTGGACATGTCCAAACCACTGTCCCTCCTCTGGACATGTCCAAACCACTGTCCCTCCTCTGGACATGTCCAAACCACTGTCCCTCCTCTGGACATGTCCAAACCACTGTCCCTCCTCTGGACATGTCCAAACCACTGTCCCTCCTCTGGACATGTCCAAACCACTGTCCCTCCTCTGGACATGTCCAAACCTCTGTCCCTCCTCTGGACATGTCCAAACCTCTGTCCCTCCTCTGGACATGTCCAAACCACTGTCCCTCCTCTGGACATGTCCAAACCTCTGTCCCTCCTCTGGACATGTCCAAACCTCTGTCCCTCCTCTGGACATGTCCAAACCACTGTCCCTCCTCTGGACATGTCCAAACCACTGTCCCTCCTCTGGACATGTCCAAACCACTGTCCCTCCTCTGGACATGTCCAAACCTCTGTCCCTCCTCTGGACATGTCCAAACCTCTGTCCCTCCTCTGGACATGTCCAAACCACTGTCCCTCCTCTGGACATGTCCAAACCACTGTCCCTCCTCTGGACATGTCCAAACCACTGTCCCTCCTCTGGACATGTCCAAACCACTGTCCCTCCTCTGGACATGTCCAAACCACTGTCCCTCCTCTGGACATGTCCAAACCACTGTCCCTCCTCTGGACATGTCCAAACCACTGTCCCTCCTCTGGACATGTCCAAACCACTGTCCCTCCTCTGGACATGTCCAAACCACTGTCCCTCCTCTGGACATGTCCAAACCACTGTCCCTCCTCTGGACATGTCCAAACCACTGTCCCTCCTCTGGACATGTCCAAACCACTGTCCCTCCTCTGGACATGTCCAAACCACTGTCCCTCCTCTGGACATGTCCAAACCACTGTCCCTCCTCTGGACATGTCCAAACCACTGTCCCTCCTCTGGACATGTCCAAACCACTGTCCCTCCTCTGGACATGTCCAAACCACTGTCCCTCCTCTGGACATGTCCAAACCACTGTCCCTCCTCTGGACATGTCCAAACCACTGTCCCTCCTCTGGACATGTCCAAACCACTGTCCCTCCTCTGGACATGTCCAAACCACTGTCCCTCCTCTGGACATGTCCAAACCACTGTCCCTCCTCTGGACATGTCCAAACCACTGTCCCTCCTCTGGACATGTCCAAACCACTGTCCCTCCTCTGGACATGTCCAAACCACTGTCCCTCCTCTGGACATGTCCAAACCACTGTCCCTCCTCTGGACATGTCCAAACCACTGTCCCTCCTCTGGACATGTCCAAACCATCTCAGTCTGGCCTCCCTAACTTTATCTCCCAGTTGTTCAACATGTGCTGTACCTCTGATGATCTCATTCCTGATCTTATCCATCCTTGTCACTCCTAAGGAGAACCTCAACATCTTCATTTCTGCCACTTCCAGTTCTTTCTCCTGTCTTTTTGTCCATGTCTCTGTCTCCAGACCATACAACATAGCTGGTCTCACCACTGTCTTGTAAACTTTTCCTTTGACCTTTGCTGACACCTTTTTTTCCAAATCACTCCTGAAACATTTCTCCATCCACTCCATCCTGCCTGGACTCTCTTCTTCACCTCTTTACCACATTTCTAATTTTCCTGGACAGTGGACCCCAAGTCCTTGAAGTGCTGCATCTTTGCAGGTTCCTTAATCCACAACCACATAGCACATCACCATTGGCTCTTGTCACGAGTGGATGGATGCCTCTCCTCTCCCTCCTCCACCTTGCTTTGCTCTGTCATGTCTGTGAAACTGTTTCAGATTCTCTCCCTACATATCTTCCAAACCATACATTTTTGCTATGGATCTGGTCAGTTGGTCTTTCAACGCAATTGACACAATTTTCTCAATGAGAAGACAAGTGCCAAAGATGCATTGGATTTATGATAACTGGTTTCCTGCTGTTTGGATTCAGCTAGTTTCTGGTTTATCAACAAACAAGGAAGTTGTCAGCAGCAAATTTGGCCTTGGTCAGAATGCTCGTGTCTGCCCACTTAAATTTGTCATTTGGGATGTGAGAGGACCAGCAAAGACTCAAGGCAGACATGAATCAGTAAAGTTCTGCCTGTTCCCAAAACAATAGCTGTATCACCTTCTGGACTCCTTGCTGTAAAAGGTTTTTAAAAAAGATGAGGTGACACTGTCCAACTGAAATGACAGAGCAGCAACTCTTTATAAAACATTATCAGTTTGTTCCTGTGCTTCTCGGGACTGGACCCACACAGGTGTGATCCACAAACATGTTGCACCGCCATATAAATTGCATCTATTATGCCTCTGCTGATGCGTCGCGTATGTT
>JBBPBX010081171.1:7500-16009 GCA_038048925.1 Garcialebias charrua | reverse complement strand
GCATATGCATACATATTGCAACCAATGCCAAACTTGTCTCTGATTTTGCTTGTCTTGACCCTAAAAACTTTTCAGAGATGAGGCTTAAAGGACTCAAGAGCTCAGCACTTCAAGCAACAAGCAAAAATCTGCTTAGATTTGATGAGAGAGCCACAGTGAGTACTTTACACACAGAGCTGTCCAGTCTTGGGATAGGCTGAAAAAGTCCCCTCTGGAAGAGTCCACTGTCAAGATGGTACTGAGATGGAACAGGGTTGAACCAGAGATTGAACTTGAAAGCAGGGCTTGTTCTTCTTGCAGAAACTGTGTTATCTGTGTTTACCTTATATTGACACAGTATAACCTTTTCACAGATGCCTATATAGGGCTGGCATACAAATATTTGTTGTCTCAGGTTGCACGTGAAAGCTTCTCTACTCTCAAGTTCATCAAGAATAGACTACGAAGCACACTTAACCAGGAGCATTTGGAGGCATTTATGCTGATGTCCACAGAGAAAGAACTTCTTATGTCCATTGACAAAGTAACACATATGGTGGCAGAAACTAGTGCACTTCTTAGGCGCTTACTGATGCTGTAGATCACATGTCAAACTCGAGGCCCATGGGCCAAATCTGGTCTCATTGACATTTTATCTGGCCTCAAATTTAATATTTTGAATGTAAAATAGTTTTATGGTTTATCTTTTTGTCACTGTATTTAGTGCAAACTTCTCATGACAGCTGGCCAACGTTCAAGCCAACAAAATTACGTTTTGAGTTTTTCAGTAATCTTTGAGTCTGATATGGAAAGAGCAACAAAGAATTGACTTATCATTTTCTGTTTTTTAAGTCAACTAATTTAGTTTTTTTCCCACCTGATTTGCTGAATTGTAACAAAATGTAACTAAAAATTATAACCAAAAAAAAGTTGTTGATTGTATTGCAATAAAAAAAATATTATAGGCTACATTTTTGCCAAATATTTTTAAAATGTGAAAAAATGGGCCACTCTTGGCCATTAAACTCCCGGGCTGAAAAGTTGTCCCACTCCGCCCCTGGTGCAACCTATTTATGGCCTTTTATCACTTTCGGTGAAACAAATGTTTAAATCCAGCTCATTTCACAATTATGTTCATTTATTTTAAAGGGGACCAAAGATGCAAAATTCACTTTTTAATGTTTTTTTTACTCAACTTTGGTTATGTACTTCTTAAAAAAACAGTCCTAGGGCCAAAAAAATGCACCCAGTGGTATATTTACTCTAAGTATATTTATTTTTCAGTGATATAAATGTCTCGTTTTCAAATCCTGGCGCTTGTGATGTCACAAGCGCCAGGACAACCCACCCCAACCTGAGTCCAGCCCCTCACCTAGCAACCCCTGGTGATGCTCCACCCACTTCAGTATAAGACGTCACGGTTGTTTTTCCTGAGTTCATCTCAGAGTTCGATGTTTCGTTGTTGTTAAAATGCAGTACAGTACCGCTAATAACTAATTATCTAAAACGAAAAACTTATTTACGGGCTCTTAAATCAACCGGACGACTGCTCACGGACCATATCCGGTCCGCGCCGGATGTGGTCCGTCAAAAAAAAGCGGTGCTCGCACTAAGCAGTTAGCAGCCAGTGTGTTACTCTGCAGCCTTATTGCTTGTTTTCGAAGAGTCAGACGAAGAGTTTTTAACATGGAGGGTGAACTTATGGATGTTTCTCAGCGGCCTACGCGACGCGTCAGCGCCTCATTTGCCCTGCCCAAAATGGCGTCTGCCTCTGGGTCTGACTCAGGGTCCCCTTTGGAGGGCGGAGTTAATGTAAACAGATTTTTGAAGGGCGTGGCCTTATCATAAACAGCTTGTTCAGAACGGAAGTCAGAAAAGGCACAACTAGAAAGGGGATATTTTATTATCTAAGAATTATTTTGTGCATTAAATTGAATGAACATGGTCTGGATAGCCCACAGACATACCATAAAAATTTATAGGACCAATATTTGGTCCCCTTTAAGGAAAAGTTCAGCTCAGACATATATTTGCTATAATTTTTATCAAACAAATAATTGTTTTTAAGTGTTAATCTTCTTAAAAGCCTTGCTGTGCGCTCCTGTGGCAGACATTTGCAGCAGAGCTAAACACGGTCCACATTTCCGGGTTGACTCAGCGGTGACGCGTCACGTCAGCGGTGACGTAGGTGCGACCTATATTCAGGTGCGACCCGTATATGGATTTTTCCAAATTTTTGGCAATAATTGGACAATGCGACCTATATTCCGGTGTGACCTATATTCCAGAAAATACGGTATGCACACGTTGATTTCCGTTCCTTTTTTTTTTGGGACGCCCATCGAAGGCGAGATGTTTTGGGGTCGTCTTCATCTGTCCATATGTAAACTTGCTCTTGTCCAGTCCATAACTTTTGATCTGCTCAAGATAATTTAACAAAGCTTCATGCACCTGCATCATCACCAGACAGAGTGTCACACATTTTCATCACCCTAACTTCAAGGTCAAAGTCAGACATCAAGGTCAAAGTTAAAACAAGGCCATTGCTTTACATTGCTGTATTGTTGTGCAAAGTATAACAGTTTGTTGATGGGTGTATAAAGTATTGTACTCTTGTTTAGAGTCTTGTTGTGTACTCCTGTTTATAAAAACTGAGTGTGTTTGCAGCTCGTCAGACTGAAGAAGTCTTCTGGATAAAAGACAAAACATTTAAACAAAGAAGAATCCGTCCTGACTCAAACTTGTTAGACGTTTTCTTGTTTGTTCTCCAGAGCTGATGATGACTTCTCAGGACCAATGGACACCAACGTGAGGCTGCACTATAACGGAGAGATAACTTGGGACACTCCTGCCATCACTAAGAGCTCCTGCGAGGTGGACGTGTCTTACTTCCCATTCGACAGTCAGGAGTGTAACCTCACATTTGGTTCCTGGACCTACAATGGCAACCAGGTACAAAACTACACCCTCACGTTTACAATCACTGTACAACCTGATGTGTCTGGATGGGCGTAGCCAGGATTTTATGAGGGGCGGTTCGTTTGAAGGAAAAGTGGACCTGGAAAAAGCAACACTGGAAGCACGACGGGTTGCCACTCCAAATTTTATCTCGACTCGGGTTCGTTCCTCACTTGGTTGAACTTATTTTACGTTTGTCTTTTATTGGATTTTTAAAAAAGGAGTTTGTGTTAACCACAGGCATATTAAGTCTATGGTGTTAACCGGTTCGACATTAGCGGCGTCTCCATACCTTCTCTTTCCACCTCTCTTAACACAGAACTTGTGTTGTGCGGGAGTTGTAAGCGGGACTTCATAGGCAAAGTGGGCGGTTCGTTCGAACCCCCCGAACCCCACCTGGCTACGCGCATGGTCTGGATGTGCAGCAAAACTGCTGGCATAGCCCTACAGAACCTCACTGACGTGCACAAGGTGAGGTCAGTGAATGTAGCCAGGCTGATTCTGGCAGATCCTGATCATCCACACCATGGTGAGTTCAGGTTGCTTCCATCTGGACGCAGGTATCTGCTGCACAGATGTAGAACAAACAGACTGAAAAACTCATTCAACCCTGTAGAGATCAGGCTTCTCAACAAACAGTGATGATTTCTGTTTGTTACTTTAATGTCTCAATGTCTTGACATGTGTGCCTTTTGATTGTGAAACAAATTGCCCCTCGGGGATAATAAAGATTATTGAACTTGAACAACTAGGAGCATTCACAAATTGAGAAATATGCCTCATTGATCACCCCAACCCTAGGTGGACATCATCATGGGGATGGACAGCGGTGATTTGTCAGACTTTGTAAAAAATGTGGAGTGGGAGTGCCACGGGATGCCGGCCACTAAGAATGTCATAATGTACGGCTGCTGCCCTGATCCGTATCCAGACATCACCTACACGGTGCTCCTGCAGCGCCGCTCCTCTTTTTACATCTTCAACCTCCTCCTGCCCTGCTTCCTGATCTCCTTCTTGGCTCCTCTGGGTTTCTACCTGCCTGCAGACTCTGGGGAGAAGGTTTCCCTCGGGGTGACGGTGCTCCTGGCTCTTACTGTGTTCCAGCTGATGGTGGCCGAGAGCATGCCTCCTTCAGAGAGTGTGCCGCTCATAGGTAAGTAGGTTTATTTTGTTCAGGATTGGGTTAAACCAAACCAGCATTGGGGCTTTAATGTATTTTTCTGAATAAAACACAAAGTGAAAGAGTTTTACAGATGGCAAGAAAAAAGTGACCAATGACAAAAATGTAATAATTAAATGTCTAACATTCCTTGAAAGGATTGACTGCTGCCTTTCATACAACAGTTTTAGAATAGGGTCATAATGTTAAAACATGATGTAGCTATTTTTGTCTAACCTGGAATTTAACGTTGTGTGCAAGCTCATGTGGTACTGCAAAATGTCACGCTCAGCGCATGTGTTGTGAATAACTATCAGCTACTACCACGTCAAAGATTAATTCAGTAGTACTGTATCTGTAAAATCATAGTCATTTTTGTGTTGGTTAATGCTGATTCGTTGTGGCAGCCATTGAGAACTGGATTTACTCCACAATTTAATCAGATATAGACTTAAATGATTTCTGATAGTGTCATTAAAAGTCGCCCAGTGGTTTATGAGATGTTTTGCTAACAGTGATAGAGTTGACTGAAATGTTTTAAGCACATTGTGTATTCATCAAAGTATATGTTGGAGATGATCCCCAGCCATCTAAACACTTTTTTTTTGTGCAATATCTGTAATACTGACTTAGGTAAAAACTCTTTTTGGCCATCTTGAACTAGATTGACTTTGCAAGTTAATTATATGTAGATGGAAAATAATAATAATAATAACAACAATAATAATACAATTTATTTGAAGGCGCCTTTCAAATCACTCAAGGTCACCGAACAAGAAATACAAAGATAAAAAAACATAAAATACAGATATCAATAAATAATAATAATACTTTATTAATAAAGCCCTTAAAACAACCACAGCTGCAACAAAAGGCTGTACATATAAAATCAAGAACATTTAAACACATAAAAAAACAAAACAGTGGTTAAAACATTAAGATCAATAAAAACAGTGCTGAACAAATTCAATAAAATCAAATGCAAATAATGATAAAATACATAATGACATTAAACAGAATAAGCCAGTTTGAAAAATGTGTTGGGAATGACACTCAGCTACTACCACACCCAGTTTGAGCTCAATAACAGATTGCTTGTATATCGTGGCCATCTTGAATGGGGCTGACTCTAAAAGTTTTTAAGTCGTAAATATCTATTTAGTGATTAGTTTCTAGTGATTTTCGTTAAAATCTGTCGACTGTGGTCTTTTGCCTTGGTGGGCAATAATAAAAGAGCAGAAGAGTGCCATCCCTTCTGAGCTTTCTAATATCGAACCTTTTTATCTTTTTTCTGTTGATCTGTTGCACAGGGAAGTACTATATAGCCACCATGACCATGGTCACAGCCTCCACGGCTCTCACCATCTTCATCATGAACATTCACTTCTGTGGTGCCGAGGCCAAACCGGTGCCCCACTGGGCCAAAGTGCTCATCATCGACTACATGTCCAAGATTTTCTTTGTGTATGAAGTGGGAGAGAACTGCGCTTCTGGCTCCTCCTCTTCTTCTTCCGGCTGCCTCCAGGAGGATTCTGGGGCCTCATGTATCAACCATGCGTGCGCACAAAAACATTGCGCACGTCACTTTCCACGCAAAGTGGCGTATGTATCAAATCTGATATGAACGGGAATATCTGCGCTTCCACGTACAAATCCACGGCTGCTCCCCTGTTGGCGTACGCACGTTTCTGTGGTTATTGTTCCTTTGGCGACACTTACAGGTGATCTGTGAAACTGTGTCCATGATATGAAAACAATCATAAATCCCACCAAACACACATGATTAACGATTATTACATCCACATGGACGCAATTAGATGAGTGGATATAAAAGCATGCGCCAGATAGTGGCAACAATATTGACAACAATGAGATGTAATTTCTTTAAATAAGAAGTTAACCAAGCTGTATTAACACGCCTACGTTTAGGTCAGTGGGTAAAGCGCTTGCCTTTAGTTCCAAAGGTCGTGAGATCGACTCCCGCATGGTACAACGTTTTTCTTTTTTTTTTCGTTCCAGATTGAAATACACATGAAAACTATTTACAAAACAATAAATCGTCTGCTTCCTTTCATTTCATGTATTGTTCTATTTCTTGTTGTTTCATTCAATAGTTTTCCTGTGGTCTTTAAATCCGGAATGAAAAAAAAAAACATTGTACCAAGCGGGAGTCGATCTCACGACCTTTGGGACGAAGGGCGGGCGCGTTCGCCACTAAGCTATACAGGCATGTTAGATCAGCTTGGTCAACTTCTTATTTAAAAGTGGATGGTTTGTTTTGCACTGTGCGTGCCGAATGAAGCCTTTTTCCGTGCTTCTCTGCCTCACTCAGAAGTGATTTCTGTTCACAGTCCGTGAAGTTCCTCTTTTTTCCACGTTCCGACATGATTTGCAATGGAGCAGAGACGACATTCCTGTCGTGCATGGCATATTTGAATGACTTTGCATATTCATACGGAGGCGTGTCAAGGGCGGAGTCGGCCACTCTCTCATGTGCGCTGAATTCCACGTTGATTGTGTTGTACATAAGGAATGTGCGTGGATTCCGGTGTACGCACAGTTTGATAAATCTGGATTTTTTTGTGCGTGGACACTTTTCTGGATTTGTCCGTACGTGACTTTTCAGTAAGAAATCTACGCAAGTCTTTGTACATGAGGCCCCTGGGGCCTCATGTACAAAGACTTGCGTAGATTTCTTACTGAAAAGTCACGTACGGACAAATCCAGAAAAGTGTCCACGCACAAAAAAATCCAGAATTATCAAACTGTGCGTACACCTGAATCCACGCACATTCCTTATGTACAACACAATTGACGTGGAACTGAGCGCACGTGAGACACCTCCCCTGACACGCCTTCATTTACATATGTTAAACAGATGCAAATTACTTCCTGCATGTGTGAAGGACATGTTTGTTTGATCCCTGCGCGATCAGAAATGATTTCTAGATTCAGGAAAATAATGAATTCAATATAATATGAGTGAGGACAAACATCCTAAGTAAGAATAGTAATAAAATGTGTTCATCATGCAAAGAACGAGTGATTGTGTGTCGGTTCGCGCACCCTGCTGTGGTGCGCGAACCGGCTCATTCATTCATTCTGTGTGGAAATATTAACTTTGCGCACGAGTTTATTACCATAATTACTGTAAACACAGAGGAACTTACTTGGATGTTTGCTAGAACATAGATCTTTGTTTATGTAGATGATGTGAAGAAACGAGTCTGTGCGTCTTGGTGGAGACATTTCATGACATGATGTTGGCGTCTCCAGACGCTGCGCCCCGCAGCCCTGTGCGCAATCTGTCTGTGAAGCTTTTACTCTCCTACAAGTTATATAACAAGGTGTACTTTCACGTGTCATTTTGGGGGAATCTACAATAAACGCAGATAATGAAACACCTCCAGCTGCCGTGTCGACACCGGTGAGGGTGCGCGCGCGCTCCAAAGCGCGACCACTCAGCCTTTGGAAACATATGGATGAGACCATTCTATTGGACATGATCCGGCTTTGTGTGGACTGGACTGCACAGTCCCGATCGACCTGCAGCTCCCTCTGTGGAACAGTTTGACCGCTGCTTCTGTATGCACGCGTGATGCACTATTCCACCCAGAGCGCAGCAGCAGTGCCAAACTGAAAAATTATTATTTCTGAAAACGGCTGATAAGCCATATCCTAGATCGGAAAATTATAGCTGTTTCTAAATAAATGCTCTGCGTGTTACACTATTTATCATAACCTCCAGTAAGGCTGAATGAATCCGTTCCTGTTAAATTTATTTTTGGCACAACTTTGCGCGTGCTTTATTTCACTGCGTCATGTGGATGTAATACTTGTTAATCGTGTGTTTGGAGGGAATATTAATCATTTTCACATCATGAACAGTTAATAATAATAATAATATTAATAATAATTATAATAATAATAATAATAATAATAACTTTTATTTATAACGCACTTTACATCAAACAGATCTCAAAGTGCTACAAGGTGCAACATATTTGAATGTCAATAAGACAAATAATAAAACAATTAAAATCAACAACAGTATCAACTAAGATCAAAAGTAGAATCATGAGGAGTAAAGTATGCTCGGTTGAAAAGAAAGGTCTTCGAGCCGCTCTTAAAGTCAACCACAGATTGTGGGGCTTCAGTTTCACAGCGGCACCTGTAAGTGTCGCCAAAGGAAATATAACCACAGAAACGTGCGTACGCAAGCAGGCGAGCATCCGTGAATTTGTACGTGAATGCGCAGGTATTCCCGTTCATATCAGATTTGATACATACGCCACTTTGCGTGGAAAGTGACGTGCGCAATGTTTTTGTGCGCACGCATGGTTGATACATGAGGCAAAAGTCAACTCCCACATACACGCAAATGGAAAACCCAGAGGCCAAGAGGGTCATCAG
>JBBPBX010081171.1:0-2500 GCA_038048925.1 Garcialebias charrua | reverse complement strand
GAATCATTTTTCTGTTCAAATCATCTGGTGAATAGTTAACGAGCCAGCTTTGTTTGTTGCACAGCAAGGACGTAAGTTAATAGTGAGCATTAATTATGCAACAAAAGAGCACACAATTGAACCCTTTGTCTTTTAACCCCCCACTCCTCCCTCATTCCCACACACAAACACACACACACACACACATCTTGGACTTTTGAACGCCAATTAAACATATTCATTAATGTGTACACACAAGTAAACGACAGGTTTAAAATGAGGACCAGAGCACAAATGGAACAAACAAACAACTAAGATATAAAGAATACAACTAGTTGTTTTGTTTGTTTGAAATTTTGAGTTACTGTACTTGCACACCACTTAAGCAACACTCACACTAAGATTCTCTTGTTTTGTTTTGTTTTTATTGTTCATATACTGTAAATTTATTTATATAAACCAACAGATTGATTTATGGTCAAACATAGAAAATACTGTATATGAAGTCACATAAAGCAGCTTGGAAGCTCAAATGATTAAAAATGTTTCTTTAGGATTTGTACTTTTATGCTGCAAAATTAAAAATATCCATCCTTCCATTATCTTTTACCCGTTTCTTCCACTTTGGGTCACGGGGGTCGCCGGTGCCCATGTCCAGCAATCACTGTGCGAGGGCGGGGTACACCCTGGACAGGTCGCAAGTCCATCACAGGGCCACATAGAGACAAACGAGACAAACAACCATTGTTACGACCCGAGGGCACGTAGCACACAAGGACACCAGACACAGAAAGGATGTTAAAAAAACAACGTTTATTTTAGGCTCTCTGGAGTCTGTGTCCTAAAAAAAAGGGTGACTAAAGAAAAAAGTTAGACTTCTCAAAAACCAGCTTCTTTAATACAAAAAACTCAAAGTCCAGCAGGACACTCACGGCTCTTGGTTTTCTTCACCCAGCAGGTCTCCACAATGGAAGGATTCAGCTTCCTCTTCTTCATATGCAGCAGGTCACAATGGAAGGTTTCAGCTTCCTCTTCTTCACATATGCAACAGCAGGTCTTCACAACGGAAGGTTTTGGCTTCCTCTTCATACGGCTCATCAAACGGCCTCCTCAAGTGGGTTAAACCACAACATCAAATGGCCTCCTCATCAGGCTTCAAACGGCCACCTCAAATGGCTCCAAACGGCTCGTCAAACGGCCTCCTCATGTGGTTTCAACCACATCATCAAACAGCCTCCTCCTGTGGCTTCAAACAAATGGCTTCATGGCTCCTCTTCACACTGCTGCTGCTTTTTGCTGCTGCTGCCAGTGCTTCATCAGGTCTGCTGGGTATGCTGGTTCTGCATCAGCTGCTTCTCCTGGAGCAGCTCAGACCTTCTGGATCTCTCCTTGCTACCACTCTCACTTGGAGCTTGAACCACCTCTCTGCTGTGTGGCTTGGACCTAATATACCATACCATACCATACCATTTTATTTATAAAGCACTTTAAACAGGAACAAGTCCACCAAAGTGCTGGACAAACAAACACGCAACAGGCAACACATACAATGAAGTACAACACGAAAAACATAAAAACATTGCAGATCATAAATCAAACGATCCAGTACACATCAGCTGGCATTGAAAGCAATGGAGTAGTAGTGAGTTTTTAACCGGGATTTGAAAACCGAGAGGGAGGGGGCCTGTTTGATGAGCAGCGGTAACTCGTTCCAGAGTCTTGGGCCTGCTACAGAGAACGCTCTGTCACCCCTGCGCTTAAGGCGAGTTTCTGGAACTATTAAGAGTACCTATATACCTATACCTAATATAGGGAGAGAGAGAGCAACTACCTCTACCTACAGCTAATGAGCACCAGCTGCAATCAATTAAGTCTCATACAGCCCCTAAACAGCTCATGCACAACCTCTAAAGAGCTCATGCCTCTGCTCAAAATATTTAAACAAAAACTTCAAAAAACCTTTAAACAATTTTGTTCTCTTACTAAAATAAATTACATGCCTGGGGCATGTAACAACCATTCACTCTTTCACTCACACCTAGAGACAAAATAAAAATGTTACAAAATAAAAAAATTAGACGTACAAATACGTCTTAATAACTTTTGAATGAGTAGTTAAAAAAACTTTCAGGTGGTCAAAAGTAGCATGCTCAAAAGTGTTATATGACTCCCTTAAAATGATACGAACACAAAAAGAACAGTTAAATAATAATAATAATAATAATAAAGAATCCATCAAAATGCATGAAGGTATTTTGTAAGCTTCAATCTCAAATCTGCAGAATAACTGCAGTACCATTTGTTTACAGTAGATGGCGCTAAGTTCTCACTTTATTTTGCTGCCTCGGGGCTCACAGCTTGAAGTTTTATTTACCGGTATGTGGCTTCACAAGAGCACAACATTCGCATTTTAATGTTGCTCCCAATGCCCTTTTTTATTTTTTAAATCTACCAGAGTGATCCATTCGTGACATTTCATTATCAAGAGAAGACAAAAGATGTTGACTTTCTATTCCTTCAG
>JBBPBX010081170.1:0-16009 GCA_038048925.1 Garcialebias charrua | reverse complement strand
TGGCCATGGCAGCAGAATATTAATTCCACATAATAAACTGACCAAAAATAAAACTTGTAAAATTACCCAGACCAGTTAAAAGAATGTGGCAATTAATTTCAAAGTAGAAAAAAAAATCACAAGCAGCTTGTACAAGGCATGCATTTATGATTTTGTCGTTGGAAATTCAGTAGATTTTAATTTATGCATCAGCCCATTTCTGCCAGGTTACCGGTTTAGTAGATGCTGCCTGTCTTCTACATTCCCTTTCACTAACAAGTTTGTTGTCCTCATACTGTTTTCCTCAGCACAGATTACTCAATCAGTACACCTGCTGCCTTGTAGCTCCTCCCATTTTTTATTAATTCAGCAATCTTCCACCCAGTCGGTCTACAATCTATTATTTTCCCCACTTAGTATTGCAGGCTTAGCAAATGTATTGCTTTGTGTAGCCAGCATTCAGAAACATGTAGTGACTGATGTTATTGGAAACATTTAGACTTTTTGAACATTTTTTGTTTTGTTTCCAGAATATTTTTGTTTTGTTTCCAGAATATTTTGGTGGAAATATTTACATTTTCATTTATTTATGGTATTGTTTAAAACATTTTAACTGTTCAAAATGAAATAAAAAAATAAAAAAGTTAAACTTTGACATGAAAGCACCTATCCTCCTTAATTCCTGAATACGCATTGTGTGCAGCTGTGGGCCCATCTCCCATCTCAAAGCACTTACAGGTTGTCCAGTTTTCGTGTAGGAGACCTTCCAGCTTCGGTCAAAGCAGATGTTCACCCCTTAGCATCCAGATTGCAAATACAATACATTGTGAATGTGCAAAACTGCCAGTAGCTGATCCCACCCTGTTTTTCAGTTAGGGCAAGATGTAAATGTAAAATATACATATTTTGTAAAAAAATAAAAATAAAATAAATAAAATAAAGAAAGAAACACATTTGATCATTTTTGCTGGTGCAAAACCTTGCCATATAAATGAAATCAAAAGCAGATACGTAGTTGATTTGTAGTTCTACATAGTGTTTTTTATTTATTTATTTATTTTCACTCACTGTTTGTAATATTAAAACTTAAATTAACTGGGGATTTTGACATTTTTAAAGGAGTGACATGGTAACAATGTCTGAGGAGCATTTGTGTCAACAGTGTTTGACCACAGATAATGAACTGACAGATGCTTAAACACCACTATTTTAGTGAGGTGAACCAAATCTGTGTTTTTGTGTCCATGACAGATGCCTTTTCTGTATTAGAAAATAACAACTTAAATATTGCTCAAGTGCCGGCAGAAGGCTAAAGTTTGAGTAGGAAAGCATTCCCAGATCCTGCTCTGGGTACCGTATTAAAGAAAAGCACAATGGGTTGCATTAGTGTCTCCGCAGGCATCCACACCAAACACAGTGGGGACCTAAAAATCACAGCCCTGAAACCAACGCAAGTCCAGTGAAGGTCACAGAGCGGAGAGTGTATCTGTTCCAAAGGCAGAACTGCTTGAATAGATGAATCACAAGTGGTTTGAGCATCAAGAGGCTTTTTTTTTTCTTTTTACTAGCAAATGTGAGATTATTTGTGATATAAATATAAAGGTCAACGTTGAAGAAAGAAACTTATATAATAACAAGTAAACAGTATATTATTATAATTATTTTTCTTTGGTGTAAATGCTCCACCAATTTTATTCATTTCCATGTTAACATCTTTGAAAAATAACTTCCAGTTCAACAATGTAGACAAAATATTATGAGGAAAAATTATGGAACCCTGTAATTTGACTGAAACAGTCGTAATAGGGTTCAACCTCTATTACCTATCAGTTACGGGGTGGCTAAAATAATCCAAATTCATCCTTTTTTTCCTCCCACCAATTTCTTTTTTGTCTAGTCAATTATTTGTGCTAAATGTTTTGTGAACTGAATGGCAAAGCTACCATGCAAAAAATAACATCAAAACTTACACTAAAACATTTCATGCAGTAACTTTGACTAATGCCTCGTACCCACTGCCCCCTTTGTCGAGCGGCCGAAGCGGCCGGTTTACATTCAAAGTCTATGGAGGAGACGCGTGGAGTCACGGCGAACAAGGAAGCGGCGAGATTCGAGTGATCGAAGCGGCGCGACGGCAGCCTGCACACGCACGCGCGCGTCGCCGTCGAGCCGCCGACGTCCCAAATGTTGATCTCTGGCGGCTCGACGCATCCGGCAAACAGTCGGGAGAGCCTCGCTATCTGATTACACAACCACAACGGGACTTTTTTCGGACTTTTTAAACTCACCGGATCGAGCCTCCAGGAATTGGACCCAAACTCCGGTAAGAAACGTGGCATTTTTACAGTTGCTGCTGACAGGCTGCTGTCCTCTCCAGTGTAGATCACCCCAAACATAAAAAAAAGTTTTAATCTCATCGAAGACCGTCGGAGGTGCAGTTAAAACAACAACTGAACCCGGAAAACAAGCCAGAGACCCCTCCCTCTGCTACCCCCTAGTGTACGTCATCAGACTGTGTTCAGTGTTTCAGTGGGACCGTGACCAGCGGCCAAAAGGGGACGGCAGGCGCGTTTCGAGTTGTGCAGTGGGTAGGAGGCATAAATCTGATGTATAGTCTACAAGATGGTAAGGTATTTGTTGTTATAGTAGCTTAACGAAAGTCATCTCTCAGTTCTGAACTAAAATACTCTCATCTTGCTCCTATTGCTCAGCTGAGGATCAGCTGGCCAGTTCTGTTAGAAAAGCAAACACCTTAAATGTTTCTGCAAAAACGTATCCTGATAGAAAGAGTGACTTGAAGTCCCTTCTTGAAAATAACATGCCCTAATGAAACTGAAAGTTATGCACCATAACTCATGTTCCCTGAAGTAAGGGAATGAGGTGCAACACTATTGCTATGGGAATTGTGCCCCTGCGCGATTACCTGAAGGAATACATTCACGCCTTTACGGCAGGGGGCGTCAGCGTCACCCCAGAAACCCCACCCTCTGGGTACTTAAGACGCGGACGCCCATCCTACTTTCTCCAAGTGCACTTCACCGAGCTTCAGCATTGAAAAGGGCCAACTGTGTTGCACCTCGTTCCCTTCCTTCAGGGAACATGAGTTATGGTGCATAACTTTCAGTTCCCTTATCAGTCAGGTCTCTCGGTGCAACACTATTGCTATGGGAACGTAATTCATTCACGCCCTTGAAATGCTCAGTAAAATGCATGCTTGTGAGAACTTCCGCCTTTATACATTAGGCATCTCTCGGCCGCTCTCTACTGTGTGTTAGAGAGGACAGCCTGAGTGACGTCACAGGCAGTAACGTCCAAACTGTAATGTTTTGCAAACGTGTTCTGAGCTCCAGTTCGCAGCTGCACAGATGTCTGCAATGGGTACATCCTTGAACAGTGACCACGAGGCAGCCAAGCCTCGAGTAGAGTGGGCACGTACCCCAGAGGGAACCTGTTGACCTTTGCTACTGTACACCAGTTTAATGGCCTCAGTCACCCAGTGTGAGAGGTTCTGCTTTGACAGGCTCTCAATCCGCCTTTTTTTATAATGTAAGCACTTAAAGCCCTAACGGGACAGAGTGCTCTCAGTCTCCTCTGTTCCTCAATGAGGACAGGAGCAGGAGGAAATGAAGAGAGTTCAAAGTCCAGACTTCTGGGATTCAAAGTTAGAACCTTTGGGACATATGCAGGATTAGGTCATAGGGTGACCTTTGACCCGTCAGGGGCAAGCCTGGTACACATTGGATGCACAGATAAAGCGTGCAGGTCACCCACCTGTTTCGCTGAGCAAAGAGTCAGGAGCAGGGCGTTCTTATAAGATAGGAAATCTATCTGGGGGCTCACAGAGAGCACTCGGGACCAATTGGAGATCCCAATCAGGGGTCAAAGTCCTGCTGGGAGGTCTCTTCCTCAATACGCCCTTCATGAACCTTATCATGAGAGGGTGTGCACCGGGTGTCTCCCACCCCCCCNCCCCCCCCCATCCCAGCCTTCATGGCATGCCGAGATGGCTGATAAAAACACTTGACGTCCGACGCATAAGAGGCCGACGCTCAACCGGGAGCAACGGTTGAATCCCACCTCAGAACAGCATGGACACCTATCTCAGGCTAACCAGGCCTGGTTGAAGCACAGGTTCGTGCCACGTCAAACGGGCCAACCCAGAACTTCCTCCAGGGGCCATGACAGAAAGCAGAAGCCAACCTGAACCAGAGCTGTTTCTCCACGTTTTCAGGCGTCTCCACCCAGAGGGAAAATGGAGAGCCGAACTTTTATCACCAATAAATGTGCTAAAGAAACCATAACTAACTGGCTCAGAAAGTTTAAACACACAAAATTGCTCAAATGTTTGTGTAATAAAGAGTAATTGTTGTTTGCACATGACAATAAAGTCTCAAAATGTCCAAAGTGTTCTGTGTCCCGAGTTAGCATTAAAGGAAAAAACCCACCATTTTTAAATGCAAAATGTGTCAATATAAAGCAAGGGGAGCCGGGGCACTCAGCTGGCCACTCCCATCTAATAATACACTATCAGTCAGGGGGCCCAATGAGCCTGCGCGGGAGGGCATAGGTCTGTCTGTCACAGACAGACTCTCTACCTCCCACGGAGGGCCGGCGGCTCCCCCAGTCTATCTGGTTGGGAGGGTCCGCTTGCTCACCCCCATCCCACCTGAAACATGTAAAGCCCACGGTGAACATGCCCTCCAGGCTCGTTGCACAGGCAGAAGCCTGGGCGGCGTGCAACCCGTGTCACTGGGTCATGACGACCATAACTCACCGTTACAGGCTGCAATTCTCCAAATGGCCACCACCCTTTTCCGGGGTGATTACCTCAACAATATCACAGGCTTGCGCTCCTGTTCTGAGAGAGGAAATTTGCTCAATGCTACAGAAAGGTGTAGTCAGAGCTGTCCTTGCTCACAAGATAAACAAAGGTTACTTCAGCAAGTACTTTGTTGTTCCAAAATGAGACGGGGCCAGTGGAAAAGTTTAAGTATCTCGGGGTCTTGTCCACGAATGAGGGAAAACTGGAGCGTGAGATTGATAGGTGGATAAGTACAGCGTCAGCAGTGAAGCGGGCGCTGTATCGGTCTGACGTGGTGAAGAGAGAGCTGAGTCAAAAGGCAAAGTGTCAAGGATGGATGTTTGAGTTTCACTAATAAACCAAACACTGGGAAAGTTTTAACTTTTTTTTTTTTTAACTGGAACTGGTCCGAATCATCACTGGCAACTGGAGCTCTGCATAAGAGATGATAATATTAGTGACAGGGCTTGAAAAGGCAGATGTTTTTTATATTAAATAAAAACACTAACCTTTCTTAGGTTGTTTCTGTTCTGAAGGGGATTCCTTAGTGCCGTGGGCCGGTTGTGACGTAATCCAGATTCACTTCCATGTTTTCCTTGATCCTTTGTGCAGAGTTTAACACGAAGGGGGTTTTCCTGGTTCCGAAACAGGGTCATACACAGGTAGTCAGAGAGGCGAATAATGTTAGAGGAGGCAGGCTTAATTTGTTGTCGTGAAGAGTTGTCCTGGGTTCGTGTTCGTGAGGCAGATCAGAGTCAGAGTCAGAGTCAGAGAGAATTTATTGTCATTTGCACCGCATGTAGTACATGTGTTGAAAACGAGATTATGTACACAGGGTCCCAGTTACATCCAACAACAAATGCAAGAGAAATACAATAATAACATCTAGGATTAACTAAGAGAGACATCACATCAGCTAGTAATACACTAAGCCCTAATGTAGTAGAAAAACATCATTATAAACAGCAGCACGAACATGAGCAGATGGTCACAGATGAACGCAGCAACAAGAAACAGATCAGTACAGTATCAGTATGATGTGACATTTTGCAGTGTTTATTCTTATTATTTATTTATTCATGAGTCTGACAGCCTCAGGGTAGAAGCTGTTTCTCAGTCTAGTGGTTCTACATTTGATGCTCCTCAACCTCCGTCCCGAGGGGAGTGGTGCAAAGAGTGAGTGTGCTGGGTGAGTGAGGTCTTTCATGATGCAGGTGGCTCTTTTTCTGCATCTGGAGGTGTAAATGTCTGTGATGGTGGGGAGACTGACTCCCACAGACTTCTGTGCAGCCTTCACCACTCTCTGCAGAGCTTTTCTCTCTGCAACTGTGCAGCCTCCATGCCACACGTTGATGCTGGAGCACAGGACGCTCTCCACTGCACACCTGTAATGTGTGTGTAGATGATTGAACAGGTCCGACAAGGAGAGAAGCAGGAGAACGAAGTCCAATAGTGAGAGCAGAAGTCAAAACCAGAGAAGCAGAGTCCATAGAGGTACCGATGGGGGCTGAGGCAAGAGGCGTGAAACCAAAAAGACAAACCAGGATCATAGCGAGCAAGACAAGACAAGACATGGGCCCTGGATAACTACTAGGCAAAACCGTTCATAAATCTGGCAAGGACTGACTGTGGGCTTGGAGCTTATATACAAGAACAAACAGGTGAGAGCAATGATCGTTAACAAGGCGTTGGGCATGAGGGCAGAGAAATCAATTATGCTGTAACTGCTGTGAACACGACATGAGAAAACTATGATAATAATGACTGTGACTTGACTTGGATTGAACTAAAAGCAGGGACATGACTAAACTCAACTTAAAGGACAACACCCACCGTGACAGTAACAATTCACCATATTGGACAATTACTGTAGTAGAATATGATGTCTATTTTATTTTTTGCATTTGGGCCAGGAAAGTGTAAAAAAAAAAAAACGGAGTCACTGAAGAATCCGGAAACACCGCCGATGATTGCCGAACTCCGGAATGACGTAAAAAAAGGCTCCAGTCAGAAGGCACTGAGTGAGTTCTGATGGAGTTTTATGAAAGTGATGATGATTTCAGTGCTAAAACCTCACTTCACCCGCTGCTTTAGCCGCGGACACACCGAGTGGACCTCACGTCACCCGCGCGGGCAGCCGGACACACAGAGCGGACCTCACGTCAC
The DNA here is from genome assembly GCA_038048925.1 of Garcialebias charrua. Classification (NCBI taxonomy): domain Eukaryota; kingdom Metazoa; phylum Chordata; class Actinopteri; order Cyprinodontiformes; family Rivulidae; genus Garcialebias; species Garcialebias charrua. The sequence continues at coordinate 9,063 of JBBPBX010081170.1, read as the reverse complement.
CCGCGCGGGCAGCCGGACACACAGAGCGGACCTCACGTCACCCGCACGTGCAGCCGGACACACAGAGCGGACCTCACGTCACCCGCTGCTGCTGCCGCGGACACACCATCACCCACGCGGTTACAAACAGCGGACACACAACGCTCCAGTTTAAATCCCCTTAAACTCGTCCTAATTTTGTTTTTATCTTTTATATTTATCGCTGTAGAGTTGTACACACTTCACAGTTACGTTTGTGCCTAACTCAGACATTGGGGGATGTTTATTAATTCTGTGCAATGTAATGCCGAGAAAAAACGAGAACTTATGTACACTTTGTTATGCTAACTAGCCACAGGATAGCAACACTGATTTTCATGAAAAAGTGGCGTGAATATTACCAAACTATGGTACATTTAAAAGCCTGCTCTATTATTCATTCTGTTCTGATGTCAAAAATAAAATTTAGCAAAAGTCTTAGCCGCAAAATCTCCCGATTTCTCATGTCGAGGAGCGAGCCTTCTTTGCTGGTCGGTCCACTTTATAAATCCATTATGAATTCTTTTGATTTTGGGGAAATAATGAACACTAACGCCATCCTTCGAGGTATTGCAGCAGAACTGGGCAACACATAATTTTTATTAGTTGTATTCATAACTACTCTGGTCAGAAATAAGGAAGCTGTAGATGCATGATGTTCCACCTGCACTCAAGGCGGATACTTCAGTGACGTCAATGCCCATATATGGAGAGGGACACATTAGGCAGCAGCTCCTGCGTTAAAAACTCCTTTAAACCATGAAATAACACATTTAGCGTTATTTCTCTACAATATCAATAAACGCTCCTGTTTTATTATTTAAATCACAACTAAATATTAATGGCGATGCAATTTCAAAACATGGTGGGTCATGGACTTTAACTATGACTAAACAGAGCGTGAATCATGACACAAAGCTCTCAATTTACCAATTGATCTATTTCCCCACCCTCATCTATGGTCATGAGCTTTGGGTTGTGACCAAAAGAAAGAGATCACGGATACAAGCGGCTGAGATGAGTTTTCTCCGCAGGGTGTCTGGGCTCTCCCTTAGAGATAGGGTGATAAGCTCGGTCATCCGGGAGGGACTCAGAGTAGAGCCTCTGCTTCTCCACATCGAGAGGAGCCAGTTGAGGTGGCTCGGGCATCTAGTGAGGATGCCTCCTGGATGCCTCCCTGGTGAGGTGTTCTGGGCACGTCCCACCAGGAGGAGACCCAGGACATGCTAGAGGGACTATGTTTCTTGGCTGGCCTGGGAACACCTTGGGATTCCCCTGGAGGAGCTGGCCCAAATGGTTGGGTAGAGGGAAGTCTGGGCCTCCCTACTTAGGCTGCTACCCCCACGACCCGACCCCTGGATACTTAAATAAGTGGAAGATAATGGATGGATGGATGGATGGATTTGCATGCCATTTTGTTCAAAAACCATATAAACCAATGAGAAAGCACTCTATGTTTAAAATATTTACAGCTTCATGTGGCTGCCAATGTTAAATGGTGCCAAAACTGTGGTTTGGATTGGTCAAATTGCACAATGAACACCACCTTCAAACCCTTAGATCCAATAGAATCACACTAAAATGTTTACATTCATGCTAATGTACAATGAGGAGAACAGCTACAGTTTCTTACCTACTGATTAGACTACCCATGGTTTTAACTGTGTTAAATGTAAACAGGTTTTTTAATATTAGCTTTTTTCCCAATAATTTGATGTTTAAGTGGAAAGCACACATGCCTAAGTTTAAATAACATACATTGTGTTAGTGGACATAGAAAACAGGAATTGCAATTCAGACCCTGGTACTTTACTGGGGTGTGGGGCTTAAAGGGGACCACACATGCAAAATTCACTTTTTAATGTTTTTTTTTACTCAACTTTGGGTATTTACTTCATAAAAAAACAGTTATTGTGCCAAAAAAATGCACCCAGTGGTTTATTTACTCTAAGTAGATTTATTTTACTGTGATAATTACGGTTCGGTTTAAAATACTCTCGCATGTGACGTCACAAGCGAGAGGACAACCCACCTCAAACCTGAGTCCAGCCCCTCAACTAGCAACCCCTGGTGCGGCTCAACCCACTTCAGTAAAATACACATCACGGTTGCCGAAGAGTTTAGGAGCTGACCCGGCGGTCATTTATTTATTTATTAATTTATTTAGCCCCGGGCTGGCCAGCCACGTAGCACATCTTGAGTAAAACAACTCTGTCTCATTGAAACTGTGCACACACACACTTCTTATATGATGAAGGACTGCTTTTGCACAACTGCCAGTTTGGTTGAGTGGTTAGAGCACTGGAGCGGCATTTGGGAGACCAGAGATCGCATCCTGTCCATTGCATCTTTTTTTTTTCCCCCTTTTTTTTTAAAGCCTTTAGTTTCTGAGAAATCGGGTTGAGACTAGATATATACATCGACATAATAATACTTTATAATTGTTGTAAACGAGCAGACCGCCGGCGACCATCTGCGGCCAGGAGCTGTTGGGAGCTGCTGGCTTCTGAGGTCCGTGGGTCCGGTCAGAGGTTGCCTCATACGGATAAATTAACTGGAAACACTCGGTGAACTTGGATTGTGTGTCTGGATTGGATGTGCAGCCGCGGTTCGAAGCGCCGCATGCAACGAGCGGAGGTACGTGGGCTGTTTGCCGAAGGAGGATACTTTTCACTTCATCAAAATGTAAGCAAACTGTAATCATTCTTATACGATGGAGGACTGCTTTTGCTCAACTGCTGGTTTGGCCTTGTGGTTAAAGAATTGGTTTGTCACCCGAAGGACCGGGGTTCGCGTCCCCGTCACGGCATGTTTTTTTTTTTTTTTTAAGCCTTTTGTTTCAGAGAGATCGGGGTGAGACTAGTAGATATATACATCTACATAATAATACTTTATAATTGTTATTTTTACGTTTCAGTTCCATTTTTAGTGTATTAGCGATCACTCTGTAACAGCCAGTATCTGGCAGTGGTCTCTGCTCCTGCAGTCGGGTGCTGCCGGGAGCTGCTGGCTTTTGAGGAGCATGTTACAGAGGGCGGAGTTAATGCAAACAGAGTTTTGACGGGCGTGTCCTTCCGAGCTCATTATCATAAACAGAACGTTCAGACCGGAAGTTAGAAATGGCAGAATTAAAAAGGGTATAATTTATTATCTAAGAATTATTTTGTGTATTAAATTGAATGAACAGGGTCTGGATAGCACACAAACATACCATAAAAATTAAAAAAACTCATCTGAGGTCCCCTTTAAGCAGATTATCAATTTAGTCAAATTAATTGTACAAAGGTATTCAATAAACTTGTGGAAGTAGAAAACAAAAGTTGTGGGCACAGATGAAACAGCTTAGAAACTCCAAGCCTGCTTTGACTGAAAGTGAGTCCTACTCGACCAGGCAGCTGAGTTGTACCCGCACTGTCATTAGAATGTTGTGCTAGTTTGTTTGAGACAAATTTGCAAATTTGTACTTATTAATTAACAACAGCAATACAAGTTTTTACCCTCCAACTCCTCCATCATCAACTCAAAATAAACATCCTCTCTGTCAACTTTGCCATCACTGCGTTGTTGGTTTTATGTTTTTGTACATGACCTGTGCTGAAGTAGGAGAAGTTTGGTGGTTCAGTTTATTTTTAAGCAGACCAAAAAAGTATCAACCACATGAGCAGAAACAGGTGTTTTAAGTTTATAGAAGTTGCAAGCTTTAGAAATTCAAACTTTTTTTAAATTAAAACTTACAAATGGAAATTTACTGTCATCTACGTTACACTTATTTTCCTAAGTAGATTTTCTCAAAGTTGTTCATTTATTTTGATGTTAGATACCAATAATGCATAAAATTCCCCTCTCATTTTTGTTTCATTACATTGCTTTTATCTAAAAATAATAATAATAATAATAATAATAATAATAATAATAATTTAAAAAAATAATCTTAAGGAATGATTTTGCCAGTCTTCTGAAGATAGAAAAATATGCTCATTCGTGCAAATGACTGAAATTGTAACAGCATGCTCACTTTATTCAACATTCCATCCTAAACAAATGCAGGTCACATTTTATCCAAGAGGTTCAAGATTCAATAATGACTAAATGTTTTCTCAGATTTTATTTTATTTTATTTGCATTTCTATGTTTTACACTGTATTAAAAAATGCATTCATAAAAAAATAATTTTAAATGTGAGGATGATGTTTGCAACTTTTTTAGACTTTTCAGGGGATTTTTAAAATGCTGCACAGTAGCTGCTACATATTCAGGAATTAGCAGCGTGTCAGAGTCAGAGAGTCAGAGTCAGAGAGTCTTTATTGTCATTTGCACCGCATGTGGTACATGTGATGAAAACGAGATTATGTACACGGGGTCCCAGTTACATCCAACAACAAATGCAAGAGAAAAACAGTAATAACATCTAGAATTAACTAAGAAAAACATCAACTAGTAATACACTAAGCCTAATATAGTGGAAATAAACAGCAGCACGAACATGAGTTTGTATGAGCAGATGGTCACAGATGAACACAGATGAACACAGCAACAAGAAAACAGATCAGCATCAGCACAATGTGATATTTTGCAGTGTTTATTTTTTATTTTATTTTTATTTATTCATGAGTCTAACAGCCTCAGGGTAGAAGCTGTTCCTCAGTCTAGTGGTTCTACATTTGATGCTCCTCAACCTCCGTCCTGAGGGGAGTGGGGCAAAGAGTGAGTGTGCTGGGTGAGTGAGGTCTTTCATGATGCAGGTGGCTCTTTTCCTGCATCTGGAGGTGTAAATGTCTGTGATGGTGGGGAGACTGACTCCAACAGACTTCTGTGCAGCCTTCACCACTCTCTGCAGAGCTTTCCTCTCTTCAACTGTGCAGCCTCCATGCCACACGTTGATGCTGGAGCACAGGATGCTCTCCACTGCACACCTGTAGAAGGAGGTGAGAACTGGGCTGCTCAGACCAGCTCGTCTCAGCCGTCTGAGGAAGTAGAGTCTCTGATGACCTTTCTTGATCAGGCTGGTGGTGTTGTTGCTCCAGCTGAGGTTATCATTCATGTGTACACCCAAGTATTTGTAGCTGGAGACCACTTCCACTGCAGACCCACCTATTTTCAGTGGGGCGTGGGTGTGTTTGTTCCTTCTGTACAATGAAAGCTGGTTGTATCACATAAAATATACGTACCACAGACAATGGGATGCCATTCTTTGGAACTCATTCATTCAATATAGAGAATGATTCTGAGAGCAAGCAGATGTTTTGCCTTGTTTGCAAAATGCATCTGACTGCCTTCTGACTGCCTGTGTGTGTGGTGAATAATGGAAAATACACCCCATGGTGAGATGTAGAAATCATAATAATATATTTAAAAAATTGTAAACGTGAACACTGATTTATTGCTAAGGAGATGACGACGAGGATAACTGTTTTGTCTGGCTGTGCAAATTGCATTCAATCCAAGATATATAATTGTGGCCAATTTGATGTATATTTTCATATACGTGAACACTGATTTATTGCTAAGGAGATGACGACGAGGATAACTGTTTTGTCTGGCTGTGCAAATTGCATTCAATCCAAGATATATAATTGTGGCCAATTTGATGTATATTTTCATATACTGCCAATATTTTTGATTCACAAAGACATGTGTTCCGGAAAAAAAAAACAAGACTAAAATTATACATTGTTTTTGATACAAATTCAGCCTAAAGTTGTGAAGTGAATGAGCATTTAGTCAGGATAAATGTTAACCTTTAGTCACACATTGATTTAGCCTTTAATTGTAATAATAATCAATCCACGTTGGGATAATTCACTGGAATATGGTGGAACAAAAAAAAAAAAAAAGAACTCACCTTATTTCAAATATTAAGGCATTTCACCAATCTAAAAAAGTTATGTCAGATCCTCTGGATTGATTCTTATTGTTGAAACAGTTCACCTTTTATACAAAAGACTTCCAAAAGAGGTCCAAATGGATGGTTCATCATCAACTGCTAAAAGAGATTCTTCCTGCCCACAGCCATCAGCATCTATAACAACTCTTTAATGAAACCAGGATGATGTGTTACAACATTTCATTGCCTTTGGTGTTAATAAAGTATATTTAATTGAATTGAATGTATTCAATAAACAAATCAAATGATATTAAGAAATAATTGCAATTTTACATACCTGCTCGTCCAATGCAGTGAATGTGAGCCAATGGATTTTTTCCCCTCGACTATTCCTGTCTAACTATACCATATTGTGGAACTTTGTTCTTTTAGTTTCAAGTATTGAGCAGATCAGTAATTTAATCTGAAAGACCAAAGTATATATATTTAAAAAGTATTGCTTTTTAAAATCTAAATGTGCTACAACTGTTTAATTAACAGCAAGCCCAACTGAATTTGTAACTAATGATTTATAATATATTTACAATAACAATATAATTCATAATAAATGCTAATTTCATGCAACATAAGGTTAACATACGCTATTGAAGAAAAATGTATTATTTTGATCTAAACTAGACCTGGAATCAGTCAATGATTGATGACTAACTGTCAAGAATTTTAGCTAGTTTAATAATTATGTCTTAAACTAGTTGATGTATTTAACTTGTATAACACATAAATTATGTAGGCACCACTAGCTGCGGCAAATTGTAATTGCAAGCTAATTGCAATAATCAGTGACTATCCATCCATCCATCCATTATCTTTTACATGCTTCATCCTTTTCAGGTCGCAGGGGGTCACTGGTGCCCATGGCCAGCTATCGCTGTGTGAGAGGTGGGGAACACACTGGACAGTGCTCAAGTCCATCACAGTGACACAGAGAGACAAATGAGACAAACAGCCATTCACTCTCTCACTCACACCTAACAATTTAAAGTTACCAATCAGTCTAACATGCATGTTTGTTTTTTTTTTTTGTGGGAGAAAACCCACACATGTGTGGAGAGAACATGCAAACTCCACCTCGAAAGGCCCCCGGACCTGCTTGCTGAGAGGCAGCAGCTCCACCAGTTGTGCCACTGTGCTAACCAATCAGTGTCTAATATCTACCTAATCTCCACATTCATGCAAAGAGCATAAAATGATTTGTTATGGGAGGCAATATCGACTTGTATTAATTAATAATTTGTACAAATAAAACAGCATGATTCAGCCTGTACAGCATAACAGTGTATGCTACAGAAGCTATATGCTAGCCAGTTAAATAACTAGGAGTGATTACATCAGCTTTGTGGGCTACTTTTAAATGGTGATATTGTTACTTTCATTTCTGGTCAGATTGCATTCACACTGAAGTAAAAAAAAAAAGAAAAAAATGCTTATTTTACTCACACATAGCTTTCTGGCACTTGTATACTTTTATAAACATTATATTATTATTATTATTATTATTATTATTATTATTATTATTATTATTATTATATTACAGACATTTTATTATTTTTGTTTACAATTTCAACAAACTTTGTAGTCAGCCCTTACACAGTTAGTCAAATGCCAAGTGTGGATGTTTGACCATTTTTGTAATGGTCAGCGTCACTGCCATAAATTGCTAAGTCACATGATCAACGCACCTTTCAGAGTTTTAAATAACTCTATACTTCAGTTTTTTGTTTGTTTCTTTCTTTCTTCAGAGAAAAGCTAATGTCCAACTTTTTTCTTTTTTATGTTGTAGGCTTTAAGCGGTGTGTGTCATGATTGTTTAAAGTTCATTTGTGGAGTTTGTTTAAAGAAAATCAAATTAATCTAACATTATATTATGAATATAAGTTATGGTACATTAATCAATGTCTACTTTTGAATCAATCAACCCTTTATTCATGACAGTCTTTCCACTTTTAAGACCCATTTAACAGTTTTGTAAGAATCGACATTCAGTAGTCTAAAATCCATTTTATATTAAAGAAAAAAAAAAGAAGAAAAAAAGATGATAACCAAAGTTTAAAACAAAAAAACACCTTAAGATCAAACAAGATAAAGACAAACAAATAACATATAAAGAAAAACATTCTCACTCAGGAAACCGAAAACAACATGAGCTGCTGTCTTGTCACCTGATTAATTGCAGGACAAACACAATTGGAACCAACACAGCACCCGTCCCCAATCTCTGCAACTCATTATTAGAAAAAAGCCCAGTGGAGCTCGTTAGAGGATGAGGGGGATGCGGTAAATAAGGTTAATTGGGCGATCTGTCAGACCCAGGAAGATGCTCACACTGACATGGAACAACCCGAACATGAGTTCACCCTCTGCCCATCCCTCCTCCTTCCTTCTATTTTAGTTCATTAGCATTTTGAAGGGTTGATTTTATACCTGTAGTAATGAAGACTGTAGCTAAAAGGTGTGTGGTAGTAAAACTACCGGTGATAAGTCATGATCTTGAGAGCACTGACCTTTCTGTTGTTTAAGAAAGAAGCAACATCTACTTGGGAAATACTGTTTTTTTCTGCTTTTTTAACATTTGAACTTTAAACATTAAGCATAGTAGGTCAAGCCACATTTTGCTCATCAACATATTTTTTTTCCAGAACCATCAATAGTTTTCACAGTATAAAGATGTGCATGGTCTACCTTAAAATTGTAATAAAACCAACGGGAAATGTGTTTCATTAGGATTTTTTTAATTTAAATACAGCCATATATTTAACAAAATAAGTCGGAATCAGCTAAAAGAGCAAGTCAAGTCATGTCAAGTTCTTTTTTTGTCATTTGCATCACATGTAGTACATGAGGCGGAATGAAAATGTGTACACAGTGTCCCAGTTACACCCAACAATAGCAAAATTCTAATGTGTAAAGAAAGAGTGAATAAGGATATACAATATAAACTAAGAAATGTGCTAAATGGAAACCCAACAGTACACTAAAAATATACGCTAAACACTAATAGTGCAAGACAATACTTATACATGTATATATAATTAATGTGAGCCTGAAACTGGGGTATAAGCAGGAATTTCACCAGGAGCCTGTGAAGCTGCCACTCGACTGAGCACGGCCATACCAAAGCATGCAATAAATAGATAAATAAATAACAAATATATATATATATA
>JBBPBX010081169.1:0-16009 GCA_038048925.1 Garcialebias charrua | reverse complement strand
TCACTAAGAACTATCCTTCACTTCAGTGGCTGGAATATCCCTTTAATTATCCTTACGAGAACAATATTGTGCTGATTTTGTTCCTACTTTACAAATGATTCTCGTCTGGTTCTTATGGTTTTGCATCGAGCTCCTTCAGATCAGATCGCGCTCTGTTCCGGTTTCTGTTGCCATGTGGACCGAAACAGTCGCTTCTCTTTTGTCCCGCGAAATCAGTATAAACATTAGAGGGATTTCAGAGTCAGACACGGCACATGCTGATGCCACGAGCCTCATGTTGTTCGGCCTCACATCTGTTGCATCTGGTAAAGACGCTGGGCGGGGAGGGTCCTGCCTGGTCTTAGTGGTATTTTAGATTTAATGGTTATTTTTATTCCGACGACAGATGGAAACTAATATGAGCTGCAGCAAGTGGCCAATCTGTTCTGCACTGGATTTTTTACAACTACAGCGGTTATAATGGTTATGTACGATGATATAAATGTTTCAATTAATAAATGATCAGAAAACCACACTGATGAGCCGAGTAATTATCCTCCTGTCAGCATCACACCTCCTGCAGGCCAGGGAGGTAAAAACAAAACATTAGAAATGAGAAAATAAGCTGCCATGACAAGTTTTGGTTCACTTTTCTGTACTTGGGTATCATTTTGTTCCATAAGTATTCTTCCTCCAGACAAAACTTTACAAAAAGTCATGCGTTCTGAGAGAAAAGACTTTCTCCTGCAACCCTCTCAAACAAGCCATGGCGTTCACCCTTTTAACTGAGGCCTGTAGCGTCCGAGACAGAGCTCATTTTGCGCGGTCTGACCTTAGGGTGAATTTGCCAATCCTTAGAAGACTGACAGCCGTCTTGGATGTTTTTATTGTTGCGTCAGAATAATGATTCAACTGTGAAAACTTTTGAGATCCTTAAAGATGTGATGTAAGAGGAGCGCAAGTCCAGATTAAAGACCAACGGGTCAAACGCTTATATAACAGCTTTATCTTAAAGAATCCAACAAGTTCCTGCTGTTTGTTCAAAGCTCCTTTGCATTTCATTTAATCCAAAGAGTTTGTTTGTGTCGAAGCGTCTTTGTTGAAAGATTCTTAAATTGGTTTCTCTGTACCCAGATTATCCAAGTATTGACCCACAAATCAGGACAAACCGATCTTCATCCATAAAACCTGTCAGAACACGTTGATCATTTTGATCAAAAGGAACGTGGCGTGTTTGAATTCTTTATCTGGGCCCACACACGCCATCCAAGGATGAAGAACACTCATCTGCTTCTTCATGTTTCACAATATAGAAAACATCTTTGAATGTCAAGAGTTTTAGTTTAAATTCCAGCTGACGTTCCTTTGAAGAATCTCCAGCGAAACTGTTTTTAAAATGATATAATACATTTGTCATGTTCTATAGATCCATACATGATGTTCACATCAAAGGAGACTAATCTTAAAGCAGCCCCAGGGTCTAAATAAGGAAGAACGTATGTGGAGTTGGACTTATTTTAGTTTTTAATCTGCTTTTACTGAAACAACAATTCCTCGTTATGTCCACAGAGATTAACTTTGGTTCTATAAAATTTTAAACTGGTGTGGAGCTGCAGCTGGAAATTAACATGTTGAAAAAAAAAATAATAATAAATTAAATAAAAAACTAATTATTCAGACCTTTGTCTAAAGCGCACATCTAAGAAAGACAAAGGATTTAAGCTTTATGTGTCCAACTACATAAATAACTCTGAAGGTAAGTCTGTATTTGTTTTCAGTTCACCAAACTGCATCATGTAGGCTAACACAGCTAACATAGTTAACCTTGCTAAATTGTTGAGTAAACGTGTTTTGTCTGTACATTTCTGATTTAACACAAATGTTTAGTTTCAAACAAGGAGGCAGGAGAAGTCAGGGCTGAGTGTTTACAGTCCATGATCAGAAGAAGCATTTGAAACAGAATAAGAAGAAAAACCAAACTAGATTCATAAGAATGATTTGAAACAGAATCAGAAGAACCATTTGGAATCAGAATAATAAGAAGAACCATTTAGAACCAGAATCAGAATAACCATTTGGAACCAGAATCAGAATAACCATTTTGAACCAGAATTTGAGGAAGAACCATTTGGAACTAGACTCAAAAGAACCATTTGGAATCAGAATCAGAAAAAGAACCATTTGGAACCAGATTCAGAAGAACCATTTAGAACCAGAATCTATGGTACAGTGGTCCTGAAGTCAAACCACAACAGAAGTACATTTGGAACCAGATTCCGAAGACTAGGTTGGAACTAAAATCAGAACAATTGTTTGGATCCTTCGGAAAAAACATGTGGAAGTAGATTCAGAAGAACTGTTTAGAAACAGAAGAAGGTTAAATAATTTCATTTGGACAAGTTTATTTAAGGGAAACCTTAAAGAAACTTTTGTTATCTGGATGATTGAGCCAACAAAACGGTTCAGAACCAGATTCAGAAGAACCATTTGGAACCAGAATCAAATGAATTGTTTGGAACCAGGTTCAAAAGAACTATTTAGAACCATAATACAGTAATATCAAAAGATGGGTGACTTAACCAGAATAAGTAAAAACCACTGGAATCAGATTCCTAGGAAGAACCTTTTGGAACCACAACCAGAATCAGAACTATCTGCTGTCAGACAAAGAGCTGTGTGAAATCAGACTGATGTCTCTGCAGCTTCCGCCTCCTTTGGAAACCTTCTTGTGTGACAGCCGGAGTTATTTCTCATCAAAGACCCATCCCAGGAGGAAACAGATCCAACTCTGTTCTGTTTTGATTCTGTTCTTCTGAGCTGCTGTGACCCAGATCCAAAAACTGCTGCAGCGGGTGTCTGATCTGAACTTTCATCTTTAGTTTTCAGTTCTTAATGTTTAATGAACAGAATCCTGCTCCTCATTTGCAGAGAAGTCCGAACTGCAGAACGCTTTAGTTCTGTTTGGTTTTGCAAAGCGGGTTCAGTACAAGAGTTTCGTTCTGCAGAACCTTGGATCCACTGCAGCAGATCAGAGATGCTTCTGCAGCAGTGCAACCCTGCAAAGTTTGAGGACAGAACCTGCGCAGAACTGTTTCTGTTGCATCATTTATTTTAGCTTATTATAACAACCCTTTATCTACTTTTAACTTCTTTTGAGCTTCTTGTCTTTTAGCTACAAGATTGGCTTTTTGAGATTTTAGCTATCTTTTTGTTACTTTTAGTATCTAACTGCCATTCTGCTAATTTTATGTTTTATGTTGCCTTTTGCTTCTTTTAGATTTTAGCTATATTTAGCTTCTAGCTAGACTTAGCCTATTACAGTACTACTTTTATTTTAGTTTCTAGCTAGCATTTAGTTAGCCTTTTGCTTTTTTTAAACTATTAGCCACTTTTTTGATAAGTTGTATGGGAGGCTGGACACTAAAGAGGGCGAGGAGGACTCATACCAATTGGCAAGACAGAGAGATCAGGCTGGAAAGGATGTGCAGCAGGTTAGGCTTGTTAAAAATAGGTATGGTAATGTTCTAAGTGATGCGAGTGTGATGGGAAGATGGAAGGAGCACTTTGAGGAGTGAAAAGAATGAAAAAGAAAGAAGAATAGAGGTCATAGAAACTGTGGACCAAGAAGTGGGAAAGATTAGATTATCTCTCGGATCTGATACACCCATATGTCCCTCCACGTGCTTTGAGGTCAGAGGATCAGGTACTCTTAATAGTTCCAGAAACTCGCCTTAAGCGCAGAGGTGACAGGGCGTTCTCTGTAGCAGGCCCAAGACTCTGGAACGAGTTACCGCTGCTCATCAAACAGGCCCCCTCCCTCTCGGTTTTCAAATCCCGGTTAAAAACTCACTACTACTCCATCGCTTTCAATGCCAGCTGATTTGTATTGGATCGTTTGATTTATGATCTGCAATGTTTTTATGTTTTTCGTGTTGTACTTCATTGTCTGTGTTGCCTGTTGCGTGTTTGTTTGTCCAGCACTTTGTGTGGACTTGTTCCTGTTTAAAGTGCTTTATAAATAAAATGGTATGGTATGGTATGGTAATTAATCTGAAATAGAGTTAGAGGAAAAATCAATTGAAGCTTTGACAGTGAGCAGCAATATTTAAAATCTCTACAAGAATCCTACAAACTCAGTCATTTCACATTTTATCTGTCACTGTTTGAAATTCTGAGGCCCTTCCAGGGATTAAAAAGAAACGGAGCAAAACAAGACGTTCCTGCTTCACTTCAGATGTTACATAAGACTGAAATCCACATTAACAAAGGCACTTTCTGTTTAATCCAAACTCTGTCACTACATCCGCCTACACCCGTTCAGTCTGTGCAAACGGCTTAATCAGACTTGGAAGCCTGTGGGCTGTCGGACGAGCCACGGCCTTCGTAGCCATTTATCATTTCATTTGGATTTTTGGTGGGTAACTAAGCAAACAGATAACATTTTTAATAAAGTAAAAATCCCACTCAACTCTGGGCTCTTTCTTCCCGAAGGAGACATGAAGAGCATCAAACAAATGGTTTTTAATGACTTTCATCAAGACAGCATTGTAACACGAACAATTACGTGTTGAGTTGAAATCAATAAGTATTGAGCTGATAATGAGGGAAAAGCTGATCTTTTCCACAGCATCAATATTATTTATATGATGAAAAACACGACAAGTTTGAATGATGGGAACAAAGAGAGAGTTTGACTCCGATAACTGAGACTTTATCTCCTCCAAATGAGTTTAAACCAGCAGGTTGGAAGAGGGACAGGTGACAGTTAACTTGTAATCATCTTTAGATGTGCTGAAATTTGGTGTGGTACTAGCTGAGGGTCACTCACAACACGTACCCAACCGTGTAAAATCTTTGCTTAAAACTTTAGCGTTAACATATTGAAACTTTTCAAAAGTAACCACAGGATGTGCCTCTAACAGCTGATTAGTCCTTGGATCAGTCCAATCCAAAATGGTTGCCAATGCCGAGGCTAATTCACATTGCAAGTATTGAACTAAAATCTGATTTAGACGAAGCTGCGAGGCATCTTTAACATTTAATCTGGCTTGACAACATGAGATTACACATACCGGCTACAACTTTGTCATTTCTCAACACACTGGCGTCAGATTTGTAATGTGTGTGTGTATTTTAATGGGTTGTTAACATCTACGTTTATCTACATAAGTAAACATTTGATTTAATAACTTAGAGAGCATGGCATAAGAAGTAGCCTGACCAACAGCCCTCCTTGTGTGAATAAAGCACACATCCTAGCCCCCCCCACACCCCGTGTCAAAAACTGCCAGAACTAATGTAGCACTAAGTTAGCGGTGCACAATACAGAAGCATTAGCTAAGATGCTACAGACATAGTGCTCCACTTCTCTCATCATCCTAACCCCACACCTCATCAACAACAGCCAGCACTAACGTGGCACTAAGCTAGCATGCAGAGGTAAATGTGGGGGTGATCCGAATGAATATTTTTTACATGTGGGGGGTGACACGTCCCCTTCACATCTACCATACTTCCGCCCTTTAAGTCACTCCGTCCTATATGTCGCATTAGTCCAGTTATGTCCAAAAAAGTGGAAAAATCCATAAACGTGTCGCACCTCCGTATACGTCGCATCTATTATGCGTCACCGCTGACGTGTCGCATATGTTACGCGTCAGCGGTAACAACACGGAAATATCCACAGGAGCGTGCACGGTAGGACTTTAACAAGAATAACACTTAAAAGCACTTTGTAGCACTTTGAGATTTTCATTAATGAAAAGTGCGTTATAAATTAAATTCATTATTATTATTATTATTAAAAACAATTATTTGTTTGCTGAAAATTATAGCAAAGATGTGTCTGAGCTGAACTTTTCCTTAATAAATGCACGTACCGGTCAAATCAGCTGAATTTTTAAAAAGTAGTTTTGCTACGTCAGTGCTGCGAAGCGTGCACGCGCAACGAGCGGATACGCTTCATTTCTTTAAAATAAACACCTAAAAATATATTTGTTTGCTGACACTATAGTAAAAGTGTTTCTGAGCTAAAATTTTCCTTAATAAATGCTCGTAATGGTCAAATAAGCTGGATTTAAATTGTTTCGCTTTGACGGTCATACGTGCGCGCGCTGCGAAAATAAATTGTAAATGAATTGAATTTTAGCTCAAACATCTCCTAAAGCTAACTCATTGTAAATGTCCATCCAGTGAGCACTTTCTGTAAGTTTCATCAAAATCTGTCGTGTGGTTCATGAGCTATTTTGCTAACAGTAAAACACTTAGCTAACAGTAGTTCACACCTCCAGAGAGCAGGAGGCCGTGCTGCAACTGAGTGAGTCCGACCAGAGGAGGCTGCTGTCGGACACATGAGCTGGGAACGGTTGGTGGACCCTAGCGGCCGAAAGTGGTACTGCTCTATTTTTTTTGTCAGAATGAATGGAAACGGTCATATCTCAGCCAAAATTTGGTCTAAAAATATGGGAATAAATCCCTAAATATGTTGCTTCGCCCTATAAGTCGCAAGACATGAAAAATAGTTTAAAAAACTTCAACGGAAAATACGGTAATTGTTTCGACACCGATGTCTCAACTTGGCCTAAAAAGTGAACACAAAGGTCCCCTGGTTTTATCTGGGAAACATCCTGTTTGACCTCATGTTGATTCTTAAAGGGGGTCATTTAAAGTTCCACTGACATCATAGAATAGAATAGAATAGAATAGAATATATCTTTATTGGCATATTTGTACCAGGGTACAAAACATTGCAATTGGCGCACACACCATCCTTGAGAGGGGACATGCGCACGGAAAGCCGCAGCAGAAATTAATCCGCGCCGCCAAACAATCAGATATGGAAAAAAAAGGAAGGTTACAATAGGATAGCAGTGGTATTCAAAAAAGAATCTATCACATTTTGTCTTAGGACATTCTATGATAAAGTCAAAAAACTCTACCAGCGTCGTCAAGCACAGATAAGACAAAGCACATGTTGCATTTTGGTGGCGGAGCAGGGAGATAAGTCTGTGAGCATTTGTCCAGATAAAGCACAGTCTGCAGGTGGGCTCAGCTGCTCATCTGAAGGCACACAGAGACCTCTGGTGGGGGAGCAACAGTTCTTCCAGTAGCAGACTCCAGGAGAGGTTTGCAGTCAGCCTTTTGTTCAAGGTTGCTTGGGGTGTCCCGATTAGATTAGTTGATTTATTTATTCTTCAGGGCAGGCTACAGTGTACTTTTACTGTTCAGCCTTGAGTCCAGGTGCTGTCTGAGTCCAATTCGTCCAAATTATGTGAGCTTTCATTTCAACCCGAGCTACAGGTTCCCTCTCCTCCCTGATGTAGCCCACTCACACGGCTGTAAACGAGTCTTAAACCGCACCGCAGGTCTGCGGTCGTCCACGACTGTTCCCAACGTGCGATTCAGCTCGAACAACAGCTGGTTCATTGAGGTCACAGCTCGGATCAAAGAGTCTTGCTGAGCAGGAAGTTTCGACAGCGCGTTGATCGCCGCGGAAGTCCTCCTTAGTTTCCAACCGGTTCAAAAGGCTCCTACACCAACTGGCATTAAAATAGAACTTTTCAATGTGCAGTCACTATCCAATAAATCATGTCTAATTCATGATCACATTCTGGAGAAAAACTTGGACCTCATGTGCCTCACAGAAACTTGGCATCAACCAGACGTGTTCAGTTCTCTGAATGAAGCTTGTCCCTCCGGATACAGTTATCTGCAGAGAGCCCGCTGCACTGGCCGCGGTGGTGGTCTGGCTGTAATCTACCGCAGTAATTTAAAATTGTCACATCTGTCTTCTCATAATTTTTCTTCTTTTGAATGTTTGGCCTTCAACTTCAAAGCCCCACTCCTGATGAACGTTATATTGATTTATAGACCTCCCAAACCGCATGTTTCATTTAACTCAGAAATGCATGACCTCCTCACTTTTTTCTGCACCTCCCCTGTAAAAACTATTTTTCTTGGCGATCTAAATATCCACATGGACAATTCCTCTTCCCCTCTGGCTACAGATTTTAAGTCTCTTTTGGAATCTCTCAACCTCACCCAACATGTGGACGCCCCTACGCACAACAGGGGGCATACTCTGGATTTGGTGATTACAGACACTGTACTCAATAACTTGTCTGTATATGACCTGGGTGTCTCAGACCACAGGGTCATCTCCCTGGAAGTGCCTTCAACTTCGCCTGCTTCTAACCCAAAACGACCTATCCAGTTCCGTGACTATAAAAACATTTCCCCTGATGTTTTGTCTGCTGATCTTCACGCCCTGACCGCTGTCAATCACTCATCTGCAGATGACTCTGTGGATTACTACAACCAATCTCTCCAGGAGCTTCTGGACCTACATGCTCCCTTGAAGTCAAGACTGGTGTCTTTCTCCCGTTCAGCCCCTTGGTACACTGGTGAGCTGCGCAGGATGAAGGCAACTGGCCGTGCTATTGAGAGACGTGTAAAATCATCTGGTCTCTCGGTACATAAGCAAGCGTACAAAGAACATCAGAAAGCGTACGCCAATTCTCTTAAAGAAGCACGCTCCAAATATTATTCCAACATCATCAACACCTGCCCTGGAAACTCTAAACAGCTCTTCTCCACAATAACTCATCTGCTTAATCCCATTAAACTAACTCATGAGGACTCTGTTCAAAAATGCAACCTGTTCCTCTCATCATTTAAAAACAAAGTTGACACTATCAGATCTCAGCTCCACAACCTCCCTGATCTTAGTGTGCCATCTACCCGTCTGCTTTCTGGGACCCTGAGCAGCTTTGATGAAGTCGTTCAGAGTGAGGTGGAGACCATCCTCAAGAAAATGAAGCCTTCATCCTGCGCCCTGGATCCCTTCCCCTCGTCTCTCATAAAATCCAATCACTCTGCAATAAGCCCATTAATCACACAAATAATAAACAAGTCTCTACAATCTGGTCATGTTCCATTGCCTCTAAAAACTGCCATCATTAGGCCTCTTCTGAAAAAATCTAATTTGGATCCCGACAATTTTTCTAACTACCGCCCAATTTCCCACCTCCCATTTCTGTCCAAAGTGCTGGAGAAAACAGTTGCTGCTCAGCTGCAGGACCACCTACAGCAACACTCTCTGTATGAGAAGTTCCAGTCTGGATTCAGAGCAGCTCACAGTACTGAGACTGCACTGCTGAGAGTAACAAATGATGTCCTCATGGCTGCTGACACTGGTTCTCCCTCCATCCTTGTCCTCCTTGACCTCACTGCAGCCTTCGACACTGTGGACCATAGTATCCTCCTCCACCGTCTTCATGTGGAGGTCGGTCTCTGTGACACTGTCCTGGACTGGTTCAATTCTTTCCTCTCCAATAGGCTGGAATGTGTTAGCCTTGGCAATGCCACTTCCCAGACAGTCGGTGTCTCCTGTGGTGTCCCTCAGGGGTCAGTTCTGGGGCCCCTGCTGTTTTCCCTCTACATGCTGCCTTTAGGTCAAATTATTAATCAGTTCAACATTTCTTTTCACTGCTATGCCGACGACACACAGCTTTACATCAGGACTGGAACATCATCATCATCCCTATCTCCGTCTTCACTCACTGTTCTCTCTGCCTGCCTGGAGGAAATAAAGGCATGGATGAATCAGAACTTTCTTCAATTAAACTGCTCGAAGACTGAGGCCATATTGATTGGCACCCCTCACCAGATACAAACATCAACTTTAACAACAATCTCCTTCTCTGGTCAAGACATCCCCCTCTCCACCTCTGTTACAAATCTTGGAATAAAAATGGACTCTCATCTTACATTTGAAAATCACATTAAGCATCTGTTTAAAACCTGCTTCTTCCATCTTCGAAACATCTCCAGACTTCGCCCATCTCTGACTTTTCCTGATGCTGAGAAACTCGTCCATGCCTTTGTCTCCTCCAGGCTCGACTACTGCAACTCCCTGTTTATTGGTATCCCTGGCAGTTCCTACAGAATTCAGTACAAAACTGCTCTCATTACCCATCAATGCTTGCACGGCACTTCACCTGACTATCTAAAGGACATTCTTGCACCATATTCATCCACCCGGTCTCTACAATCACAGAACAGTAATTTACTTCATATTCCTCGAACCGGAAAAGCCGGAAAAGGGTAGCATGCCCTCTCCGGGTCGGGGAGGAGGTCCTGCCCCAAGTGGAGGAGTTTAAGTATCTCGGGATCTTGTTCACGAATGAGGGAAAACTGGAGCGTGAGATCGATAGGCGGATAGGTGCAGCGTCCGCAGTGAAGCGGGCGCTGTACCGGTCTGTCGTGGTGAAGAGAGAGCTGAGTCAAAAGGCAAAGCTCTCAATTTACCGATCGATCTACGTTCCCACCCTCATCTATGGTCATGAGCTTTGGGTTATGACCGAAAGAACAAGATCTCGGATACAAGCGGCTGAAATGAGTTTTCTCCGCAGGGTGGCTGGACTCTCCCTTAGAGATAGGGTGAGAAGCTCAGTCATCCGGGAGGGACTCGGAGTAGAGCCGCTGCTTCTCCACATCGAGAGGAGCCAGTTGAGGTGGCTCGGGCATCTGGTTAGGATGCCTCCTGGACGCCTCCCTGGTGAGGTGTTCCGGGCACGTCCCACCGGGAGGAGACCCAGAGGAAGACCCAGGACGCGCTGGAGGGACTATGTTTCTCGGCTGGCCTGGGAACGCCTTGGGATTCCCCCGGAGGAACTGCTCCAAGTGGCTGGGGAGAGGGAAGTCTGGGCCTCCCTACTTAGGCTGCTACCCCCGCGACCCGACCCCGGATAAGCGGAAGAAGATGGATGGATGGATGGATTCCTCGGACCAAATTGAGGACCATGGGAGACCGAGCATTCTGTGTGGCTGCCCCCCGCCTGTGGAACTCCCTCCCTGATGACCTGAGAGCTCCACAGTCACTGGTTGACTTTAAAAGCAGCATAAAGACCTTTCTTTTTAAGCAAGCCTATTCTGCCTCCACATGATTTTATCTTTGATCTTAGCTGATATCATTATTGATTTTACTTGATTTTATCACTTGTTTTATTTTATTTATTTTTTAAGCAAGCCTAATCTGCATCCACATGATTTTATCTTTGATCTTAGTCGATATTATTATTGATTTTATTTGATTTTATCACTTGTTTTATTTTGATCTTTGCTTTGTTACACTTTGTAGCACTTTGAGATTTTTATTAATGAAAAGTGCATTATAAATGGAATTCATTATTATTATTATTATTATCCAGTAGCAGAAGCTTCCGCATAAGCCAAAGAGCAGCGCACCTGCTACCATAAATCCAATTATCCACAGATCTCCATGTCCTCGACTGAAAGAACGGTCAGACACATCATCTTCCACTCGCCCCACATCCATGATATATCCGGCCGCATGCGTGTCGAGGGGGCACACCGATTCTCCTGGTCCGGAGCGCTTAGTGGAAAAAATATTATCGATAGAGGAGACAGCCCTCGCGATTAAATCCATGTTCCAAATTGCTTCGAGTGAGCACTAAAAAGTTGCAGACGAGCCAGAGAGCAAAAGCAGGGAGGAGGAAAACTTTAGGGCAGGAGAGGAGCAGAGAGCGACCTGCTTCGCCAAGAGCCGGAAGTATCTTACACATTTGCATGAAATGATAGAAGATATATATATTTTATCATTCCACTATGTTTGTTTTTGCAAACAAAATGATAAATTAATGAAAATTCCTTCCAAACTGAGTCTAAAATTAAAAACCGCTTTTCTCTCTGAAAATTCCGACTACAAGCGAATGCAACATTTGTGACGTAGGAAGGAGAACGTCTTTAGAACGCCCCATATAAATATTCATGGCGAACAAGAAATAAAACAACAAAATTATCAATCTAAGTTAAGATTTGAGCTATTTGTCTTTAGTTTTGGAAGCAGGAAGTTAGATGAGCAGAAACAGCAGGTTCTAATTTAGGTCTGCACCCGTATGTATTTGACTCTTACCTGTTCAGGAAACAGGGAGCTCAGTCCGAGGGGAGGCAGCTTTATTTATTCCATTTTTGACGAAGGTCTTACATCTTTTGGGAAAGTGAAAAGGCTCACTTGTTCACTGATGATATTAGAACACCCAAAGGCGACACACCGAACCGGCATTTTTTAAGTTTTACACAAAAAAAAGGCAATCTGGCTGAGAATGAATATGCGTTTATGGCAGACGAAGACTGCAGGTCCTGCTTCCTACGTCACAAATGTTGCATTCACTTGTAGTCGGATTTTTCAGAGAGAAAAGCTGTTTTTAATTTTAGACTCAGTTTGGAAGGAATTTTCATTATTTTATCATTTTGTTTGCAAAAACGAACATAGTTGAATGATACAATATATATATCTTCAATCGTTTCATGCAAATTCATAAGATGATGTCAGTGGACCTTTAAAGCTGTCGCTGCAATGTAATGAAAGTGTTGTGACAACAGCAGAGGGGTGAAGTAAAAAAGGCTTTAGGAGGCAGCTGAGCCTCCACTCCGGGGACCAACAGCAGCGTTTGGAGGGAGGAAAATGATGGTTGCCTATACCCTTAAGGCACTGATATTAGTCTTGAGGCGGCTGAGATGATAACCCTGCTGAAAGCCTGCCATAGACCCGAGATATGGTTGTGTTTGACGGCGGAGGTCAACTTCAGAAGGGAAACGGTCCTAAAAGTTGCATTAACGTGTAAATAAAATCCATTCGCTGACGTAAATGATGAGACGAGATCTGGGAGGATATTTAATTTAGTTAGATGTAATTTAATTTTATATTAAATGCTCTGTTCTATTGTGCGAAACAAAACCCGAGGGTCCTACATGTGGGGATTGTTTGCAGCCGCTTCCCCCCGTTTGACTGCATTCATCATAATTCTGTGGCTTGTTTTTCCACTGTATGGCTGTTGGCAAGTTGGATTTGACAAAAATGAAGAGTAATGTGCTTCGTCTCTGCTCCTTCATCCTTGTGCAGGGACCACTTTTGCCGCTGCTTGGGTTTTTCCTCTCTCTCTCCCGTCTTTCACCTCAGTTTCTGCGAGCCTAAAGCACTTCCACATGCTGCACTAGAAGTCCACAGCTTAGCGCCAGACTGAGCGTTAGCCTCACTTTTGGACTCGAGCCTGCTCTAAGCTCTCCATGTTTTGGAGCTGCTGCACCACCCAGTATTTTTCAGCAGGAAGCACCACAGGTATGCCAACCATAGAAGTGGCAAAACAAAGTAGTTGTGTGTTACTAAAAAGTCGAAAACATTTTTATATTTGTGGGTATTTTGACAAAAAAACACTATATTCATGTAAAGACGAGACAAAACAATAGATTATATTTCCTTTGCTTGAATTAAAATATTGAATTATGCAGGCCCATGAGTTCTTTCTTCATGAGGAAACAAGAAAACTGACACTTTGAAATTATACAAAGCCCTCAACAACCTAGCTCCATCTTATATTACAGATCTTATTGTTCCATATTTTCCCAACAAGGCACTTCACTCTCAGGCTGCAGGTTTACTTGCAGTTCCTAGAGTTTCCAAGAGCAGAATGGGAGGCAGATCTTTCAGTTCTCAGGCTCCTCTCTTGTGTAATCAACTTCCAGTTTCTGTCTGTGAGGCTGACACATTGTCCAGTTTAATACTTTACTTTTTGATAAATCCTATAGTTAGAGTTGGCTTGTTTTGCTGCTATAGGCTTAGACTACTGGAGGACAAATTGACCTCATTTCTAAAATTGATTGTTAAAATTTAATAGTTTTCATTTGATACCATTTCTATCTTATGTGATTCTTGACCTGCCATTGTGTATCTGTTCCTCCCAAACCCAGCTAGTCGAAGCAGATGGTCGCTTCTCCCGAGCCTGGTTCTGCTAAAGGTTTCTTCCTCATGAGGGAGTTTTTCCTTTCCACTGTCGCCTTCATGCTCGCTCAAGATGAGCGTTGTGTGATGGAGTTAAAATCAAAGCGGTCTGCTCCTCAGATAAATAATGTTAAATTATTATTTTTATATAAGAATGTTTCTGTTCAGTGCCATGAGACGACTTCTGTTGTTAACTGGCGCTTTATAAATAAACTGAATTGAATTGAATTATAAAGAACAAAGTTAAAGTGAATAAAAAAATGAAGCCACTTTGTTGGATATTTGACTTATTGAGCTTTAGTCAAAACAAAGGCCTTCATTAAGTACAGTTTAAATTATTTAATCAGAAGGACACTTTTAATGGCATCAAATTTATTTG
Organism: Garcialebias charrua; assembly: GCA_038048925.1. Lineage (NCBI taxonomy): Eukaryota > Metazoa > Chordata > Actinopteri > Cyprinodontiformes > Rivulidae > Garcialebias > Garcialebias charrua. Next base: position 1,850 of record JBBPBX010081169.1, on the reverse strand, counting down.
CCTTGTTTTTGCAGAGCTCTTCATCTCTTTTTGTAGAAGGATTAACCGTCATATGGTCAAACTAAAAACCAAGGGAACGCTGGGAATCTGAGAATACATTTAACTTATTTCATTTGTGTTCACCCATTGATTGTTCTTCAATCTGACACCTGCAGGTGGTGAGATGGGCTGGGATGAAATTATTTGGACGTTTACAACTTTTACATCACTTAGTGACAAAAACGGGCGGGTGTAGACCATCGTGCAGACGTTTTCACAACCACCTCTGCTGCCGTCACAGAACATGGCAAAAAATGGCCTCCCAGCTGCCAGCCCATGAATCCAGTCAGTGTGACAGTTTGGTACCCAAGGCCAGGTCTCACCAGCTCCTTTCTAATCTTTTCATCCCCCCCTCCAACGTGCCTCCCCACCTCAGAAACCGGCCAGCCTTAGCAGAGGCAGACGTGGAGCCTGGAGGAGGAAGACAAATTTTATCTATGCCACAGCAGCAGCTCAACCTGCAGATAGTTTATGTTTATGTTTATGTTTATTAAATTTGTTCATTTTTTTACAAAAGAAACACAATACAAGACAATCCCATTAATGATACGTACACAATGTAAAAAAATGAAAGGAAGCAGAAAGAAGAATAAATCTTATTATATCTGCCCCTTTTTTCAAACAATCAGATTAAACAATAATAATATTTCACCAGTAGTACAAAATGACTAACTCTTTCTAATTTTCTAATACTAATACGTAACTAATAATCGATACAAAACACATTAATAATATTTCACCAGTAGTACAAAATGACTAATTCTTTCTAATTTTCTAATACTAATACATAATTAAAAATTGATACAAAGCACATTAATAATCTTCCACCAGTAGTACAAAATGACTAACTCTTTCTAATTTTCTAATACTAATACATAACTAATAAATAATACAATACACATTATGCTAATTCATATATATTTTTTCAACAAATTCCTTTTGATCATTTTCTTAAATGTAAACAGTGACTTGGCATTTTTAACTACATTCTCCAAGCCATTCCATAATCTAATTCCCTGGATTGAGGTAGAACGTCCCTTCAAGCTAGTTCTGAATTGTGGTTTTACAAACATCTCTGTCCCCTTAAGATTATAACAACTTTGTCTTTTAACAAAGTGCATTTGGATATTTAAAGGTAATTTGTTGTTCTGAGCCCTATACATAATTGATAAAATATTATAATCAACCAAATCATGGAACTTCAATAATTTCAGTTGATAAAATAATGTACTGGATGGATGACAGTAATGTTTTCTAGTGATAATTCTTACAGCTCTTTTCTGTAATACAAAAATAGGCTTTGTGATTGTTTTACACGCTTTCCCCCAAACATCAATACAATAGATTAAGTGTGGAACAATGATTGTGTTATACAACAAATACAGAGCTTTATCATTCAATAGGTCTCTGACCTTGTATAGTACTGCAATCGATTTAGCTATTTTTATTCTTACAGAATTTATGTGTTGTTTCCATGTCAGTTTGTCATCAATAATAACACCCAAAAACTTCACCTCACTCACTCTACAAATCTCAACACCCTCAATTTTGAGTGGAACATCAACAGTTTTCTTTTTATTACTGAATATCATGTAATTAGTTTTTTCTAGATTTAATGATAATTTATTGATTTTAAACCAAGTTTGTATTTTGGTAAATTCTGTCTTTATCAATTCCAACATTTGTTCTATATCTTCACCTAAACAGAAAAAAGTGGTATCATCAGCAAAAAGTATACATATAGTGACTCTAAACCAAGCTGCTGATCTCACACTGTTTACCGGTGTCCCCGGTTTTACCACCAACAAACA
>JBBPBX010081168.1:1953-16010 GCA_038048925.1 Garcialebias charrua | reverse complement strand
CTCTTCCGGTTTTCGCCAGCTCCGCTCGTTGCACGCGATGAGATTTTGGGAGTTATCGCTGTTCCAGTGAAGACAACACAAAGTTCACCAAGTGTCTCCCGTAAATTAATCTGTAAGGAGAAGGTCCTCTTGCTGCGAGCCTGCTGCGAGGCTGCTGCAAGGCTGTACAGTTGAAGCTCCGCTCCATCGCGCCGGAAGAGGGTCCCGTCGAACCCGGTCCTTCCGCCTGTGGTCCGCTCGTTTAATTTTTGCCGGCTGCGCGTTGGCAGCGATCGCAAATACACTAAAAATTGAACTAAAACATAAAAATAACAATTATACTTTATTTATAAAGCCATTTAAAAAAACACAGCTGCAACAAAGTGCTGTACACATGAAATTAAGAACATATAAACAAAAGATGAGATGAAATCATGAAAAACAACAGTCATGTGTTTAATACAGAAGTGGGTTGAGCCTAACCAGGGGTTGCTAGGTGAGGGGCTGGACTCAGGTTTGATCTGATTGGCTGGCGGCTTGTGACGTCAATAAATGCAGGAAGTGTGAATCCTGGTGTATTTATCAAAAATAAATAAATCTACTTAGAGTAAATAAACCACTGGGTGCATTTTTTTGGCACAAGGACTGTTTTTTTATGAAGTAAATACCCAAAGTTTAGTAAAAAAACATTAAAAAGTGAATTTTGCATGTGTGGTCCCCTTTAAAAAATAAATAAAATAAAACAAGTGATAAAATCAAGTAAAATCAATAATGATATCAGCTAAGATCAAAGATAAAATCATGTGGAGGCAGAATAGGCTTGCTTAAAAAGAAAGGTCTTTATGCTGCTTTTAAAGTCAACCAGTGACTGTGGAGCTCTCAGGTCGTCAGGGAGGGAGTTCCACAGGCGGGGGGCAGCCACACAGAATGCTCGGTCTCCCATGGTCCTCAATTTGGTCCGAGGAATATGAAGTAAATTACTGTTCTGTGATCGTAGAGACCGGGTGGATGAATATGGTGCAAGAATGTCCTTTAGATAGTCAGGTGAAGTGCCGTGCAACTTTAGTGCGACGTGCGACATTCAGCGTCACGTTTCTAGCCATGGATTTAGCCAACGCGTCAGCCCGTCGTTTCCTCACTACTGCCGACATTCGACGGCAGTGAGAGCAGGAGTTGGGGAATTCCAGCGCTTTCCTCGCGTGCAGAATCCCCAGGCAGACAGGACAGGCTTCGTGGGTGTCCATCGCCGAGAGGGAGTAGCCGTATTCGCTGGTGCATGGGCGCGAGCGAGGACTCGTCGTCTTGGTTTTCCTCCTCCTTGTCCTCCGTTTTCCCTTCTCGGGAGCCATGTCCGGCGAGAAGCGTCAAAGTTGTTCCTAGTTTTCTTTTGTTTGAAGCCGTCTTCTCCGTCGTCTTGCTTTCGCTGGTTAGCCTGCTAATGGCTAGCAGGAGGTTGTGACGCAGTTAGCGCCGTCGAGTGAAAAGCTGCGGGAAGAAGAAAACTTCGAAGGTGAGTAGAAAAAAGCTGGACAAGCTTTCGCCAGCCCAGCAATACGCAGGAAAATTTCTTTGTACACTCAGTGTAGGGAGCAAGCTCACCTCATTCGAGCAATGCGACAACAGAGAAGTCCCACGGAGTTCAGGTGTTAAGCGAGGTGAAGGGCAAAAAAGAGAAAGATGGAGGGGCGCAAGCCGCTTAAGTACCCAGAGGGCGGGGCCTATGGCGCGGCGGTGACGCCCCTAGTCGTAAAGGCGTGAGTATATTCCTTCAGGTAATCGTGTGGGGGCGCAATTCCCATAGCAAGTATGTTGCATCGAGAGACCGACTGAAAGGGAACAGAGTACAGAAAGAAAACCCACACATACACAGGTAGAGTATGAAAACTCTAAAGGGAGAGAGGGGATTAAAGCTAAAAGCCTTATGTTGCATGGTGACAGAGCTAACCACCAACAAGAAGCACAAAGAACATAAGTTGAACAAAAGTTCTCATAAGATTAGAATAATAATTAAACAAAAAAAACTCAAAGAAAGACACAGGGAAATATTTGTTTATAGTCTGGGAAACTTGCACAAAGCTTTTTATTTTTTTATTTTCATTTTTTTATATTTTAAAGTGAATTTACAGTTTCTGTTAACTACATCAAGCAACAACAACAAAAAAGTTTACAATTGTTTAAAAACTGCTTGACCGATAAAACGAATTCCTTGATACAATAATTTGAAAAAAGGTGGAGCAGTTCTTAGAGCTATCTTCTCCTAGAGAGAAGCTTGCCAGTTCAACTCCTGGTTTTTCTGTGTAGAGTTTAAATGTTCTCCCTGGGCACCCAAAAGTTTTCTCCCTCCCACAGACCAAGACATGCATGTTAGGTTCATTGGTAACTCTAAATTGTCTATAAGGCCCTGTTTACACGACGATTCAGTGAAAACTGATTTTTTTCCCCATTTCTATTAACACATTTACATGAATAATTACAATCTCTGTTTACACAGCAACGGTAGACGTGGAAAATATGTAATACCCTCCATGCCACTAGTTGGTGCTATGTTCTTTGAAACTTGAAACTTAAGAGTGCATATGAAAAAAAAAATTGAAAAAAAAATGTTCTAACGTTTCTCTCACTAGAAAACTGAAAGTTATGCACCATAACTCATGTTCCCTAAAGGGAACAAGGTGCAACATATGCTATGGGAATTGCGCCCCCACGCGATTACCTGAAGGAATACATTCACGCCTTTACGGCAGGGGCGTCAGCGTCGCGCAAGTGGCCCCGCCCTCTGGGTGTTTAAGCCGCTGACGCCCATCCATCGATCTCCAAAATGCACTTCACAGAGCTTTCAGCATTGAAAGGGCCAGGTATGTTGCACCTCGTTCCCTTCCTTCAGGGAACATGAGTTATGGTGCATAACTTTCAGTTCCCTTTCAGTCATGTCTCTCTGTGCAACATATGCTATGGGAACGTAATTCATTCACACCCTTGAAATGCTCAGCAAAATGCATGTGAGAACATCTGCCTTAAAACGACAGGTATTTCCCAGCTGCTTTCTACAAGGTATATAGAGAGCACAGCCTGAGAAGAAAAAATGCCAAATGTAGAAACATCTGCTTGATGTTACCACTGGACATATAGATAAAAACACCAGCTAGAGACAGCATAAGCATGCTTCACTAGTGTGAATACTCATCATCTCCTTTTTTCTCTGGAAAACCTGAGAAACAGGAGGAAAGGACCAAGGGACCCATTACTCCACTAGTAATTGGGTGGCAATGTGGAGGTAGAAAACCCAGGTCAAGCACAGGGTAACCTCCCAAGTCCCCAGGGGAAAATTTTTACATATACAAGGGGCACTACTGGCAAGTGTAGCCCATCTTGATGTTGGAGATCTGTTAAGGAGAGGGGAAACCCCTCTATTGAACATCTCCTAAGCAAACATAAACACCAAGGGACACCCTTGTGTATGATGTAGCTGTTTGTTTTGGGATAAAGCAATCAAAGCCTTAGGCTCTCAGCCAATTCCCTTCAAAGGCCAGGCTGAAAGCTGCCACAACTCTGGACGTGGGTGTAGAAGCTACCCACGTGCCTGAATCAGCAGGTCCTTGTGAGGAGGCAATTGCCATGGTATCCCTGATAACATTGAGATCAACTCTGGGAACCACGGTTTCTGCGGCCACCTGGGGGCTATCAGGATAACGCCAAAAATACACTACACGCGGCTCCGCTCCGCCCCGCTCCGCAGGTCGCAGCTGAGCGAGTCCAATTTCCATTACCTGCGCTCAGCTCAGGTCCGAGTGGATGCGCCGCTCCGAGACGCATGCGCGGGAATTGCGAGATCGCGCGATAAATCAAGTGATAAATAAGTAAGTCAGAACAAAACAATTCACTCGGTGGAAGAAAGAGAACAAAAGTAGAGACTGCTGCCTTGATATTCTCTCGTAAATGAGCGACAGGACATGGTTTGAGCAACAGGAAGTGATGTATTACATTTCAGAATAAAATACTTTATTTATTTCTTGTATTTCTTTTTGTTTCTTGTATTGCGTTTGTAGGCGTAGTCATAAATGATAGTTTGACAGCATTTTTGTACAAATAAATCCGTATAGAGCTAGGATTAGTCCGCCCGTGGTGATTTTATTTTGTAAATACGGAAGTTGTGCTCGTTCCTTTTCCTGTTGGTGCGACGTAATCTTCAAAAGTTGACTCCGGCACAGCTCCGGCGTCCGGCAGAAATAGAAAAATTTCTAATTTTGACGGACTGCTGTCCGCTCTCCGCTGCTCGCCGCCGCTGTACGGAGCCAGTGTAAATTCTGTCATTGATTATAATGGGTGCGTATTTGCTACGGAGGTTGGACCGGAGCGTGGCGGAGCTGCAACGCGTGTAGTGTATTTTTGGCGTAAGGGAGAGGGCTCCCTGGCGCACACGTTCCAGTGTCACCTCGATCAGAGGGACAGGTGGAAAGGCATAGTAAAGCACCCTTCCTGGCCAATCGTGTGCCAGAGTATCCATTCCCAACGGTGCATCTGTTTCCTTCAAGGAGAATAAAAGGTCACATTGTGAGCTAGCTCTGCAAGCGAACAAGTCCACAGAGGCTCTCCCAAATCGTGACCAGACCTGCTCCACAATCCGTGGGTTCAGGCTCCATTCTGATGCCAGGAGAGGCCCTCTTGAGAGGGCATCTGCTCCATAATTTAGTTCACCAGGACATGAGTCGCCTTAAGTGACAAGATTCTTGGAGCACACCATGTGAACATCTTCTGCGTCAGTCCGAGTAGGGCCCAGGACCTTGTCCCTCCTTCTCTGTTGATGAAGGACATTGTGGTCCTGTTATCTGATTTCACTAGGACATGCTGCCCTGCAATCAGACCTTTGTTGAAGAAGTATTTTAATGACAGGAATATGGCCAACAACTCCAGGAAGTTGATATGTAATCTCGCTTCCTGTTTATTCCAAAGGCCGTAGGCATTCTGATTTCTGCAGATCGTACCCCATTCTATTTTTGAGGCATCCGTCGTGATGACCACACGAGATGACACCCTTCCCAGTGGGACCCCTTCCATGAAAACAAAAAAATCTCTCCAAGGTTCCAGGGCCTTCAGGCACTCTAAATCTATCCTAACCTTTCCTGCTCGACTAGGCAGGACGGGTTGTGTCTGTTGGTTTAGCCATACTTGTATGCCCTGCATTTTCAGCAATGCATGTGGTACACAGGGTATGGCTGCCGCCAAGAGGCCTAAAAGGCGTTGGCACATTTTCATAGGGACCCGTTGATCCAGTTTAAATATTTCCAGACAATGGCGAATGGAGGAAACTTGTTCCTTTGAGAGCCATGCTCTGTATCGGACGGTGTCGATCTATACTCCCAGAAATATGGTAACCTGTGATGGCGTTAGGTCACTCTTTTGTAGGTTTATGACAAACCCGAGAGACTCCAGGTGAGAGATCACCCTGTAAGAGTGTGACTGGGCCTGTATTCTGCTTCCAGCCAGAATCAGCAGGTCATCCAAGTAATTCATAACCCTGAGTCCTTGATTCCTAAGTGGGGTCGGGCTGCATCCAGACATTTAGTAAATGTACGAGGAGCCGTCTTTAAACCGAAGGGTAAGGCTTTGAATTCATAAGCGTTCCCTTTAAAAGCAAAACGGAGGAACTTTCTGTGTTTCCTCCACACGCCTATGTGGAAATAGGCATCTTTCAAATTCATTGTACATGCGTAGTCTCCTGGTCTCACAGACTGAAGAACCTGCGGCAGTGTAAGCATCTTGAACTTAAAAGTTTTTATTCTCTTATTCAGAGTCCTGAGATCCAGAATCTGTCTCAGGAAATGATCCTTTTTGGGTACCAGGAAGTACTTGCTGTAGTGGCCAAAGTGTAGTTTGCATCTCGGGACCAAACTTATCACTCCCTTCTGCAGCATCATCAAAACTTCCTCCCTCAACACATATGCGCGTGTATGGTTAATCTTTGATTGCTGTACCCCTGTGAAGGGGGGCAGTCTCCTGGTGAACTGCAACTTGAGCCCATGACATATAGTTATCATGACCCAATCATTTGGTAGACACGCCTTCCAGGCCTGCGCGTGCGTCATGAGCCTGGAAGGCATGTCTAATTGCTGCTCGTCATGTTTTAGTGCGGGAAGGGTGGCCTTTGACCCCTCTCGCGCTCTTTCGAGCAGGCTGGTCAGCCCAATAGAAGATATCGCGAGATCTGGCCATCTCCGGCAGAGCTCGTGTATCTTGCTGTGGTTCATAGTTTGACCATGTTGTTTATGTTTTATGAAAACGGGACTCGAGTCAAGAACCAGGGCAGTTTGTGCTTTGGTACTTTTATTTTTGTACATGCATGAAACAGTGTTTGTTTTGATTACACATACAGTAGGCGAGTCATGTTTGGTGCGTGCACACATGTCACCAGCTCCTCGTAGTGTTTTAAAAGTAGAGATTGGGATCAACAGGTTAAGTTCCCATACCGCGTGGGCGGGCAAACCTGTAAAATTATCAGTTCGTCCTGTTTCATCAGGCCCGAATCTGAGTTCCATACGGGGTAACTGAAGAGGCCCTCGGCCGGTGCTGGAAAGTCTCACTGTCACCAGCGAGTCTCTTTTGTGGAGGGCCACGCATGTCTTCCTTTGGGAGTGCAAAGCTTTTTCTCGGCAGCTCCTCGCGGAGGGCTTCCGCCTGTTTGCATCTTTGTTCCAGCATGGCCTGGACGTGTTCCAGGGCTCCCCCGAAGAGTCCAGTCGGCTCAATCGGGTGCTGGAGGAACGGGGACCTCTGGTTTTCCGGGAGGTCCGATAACGTCAGCCAAATATGGCGCTGAGCCACAACTATTTCCGCCATTGCTCTGCCTTACAAAATGGCTATTGTCCCCATCATGCGGAGCACGAAGTCAGAGGCACAGCGGACCTCCTCCATGGTCTCTGTTGCGTACTGCTAGTTTTTTGTTACCTGGAGATCCTGCAGTTTTTCTGCCAGGTACCTCTGCACCATGATCGATGCGTTCATTGCGTGAGCCGAGAGGCCCTGAGCCTTATAGCACTTTTTAAGCCATTTCTCCAAAGTGCGGCAGGCCTTGCTAGGCAGCGCTGGTTTCGCCCCCGTATCTACGGGGGCCAGATGAGCCGCCAGGGTGTCCTCTATCAGGGGTGTGCTGGCGAGGCCCGTTGTCTCCATTCCAGCGACATCCAGGAGTCGGGATAGTGGCAGCGTCATGGGAGCTCCGGGTTCCACCCAGGAGCGTTTGAGCTCCATGAGGAAGTCCGGGAAAATGGGCATTTTTTGCGACGTTGTCGGCTGCTGCTTCGCATAGAAGTAGTTTCCCGCCAGCCTCGTAACCTGTTGGCGAGGCGTGGGGTCTGGCCACGCGACCTGCAGGGCATCCGCCGCCCTATGGCACAGGTCGAACAGAGCAGGGACCGACACGTCCGGTTCCGGTAGAATTTGCGCCAGGTTCTGGGAGGAATCCACACTTTCTCCTCTGTAACCGTACTCGGCGTCTTGGTCAGACACTTCGGGCGTCGAGTCCTCGACAGCAACCGAGGAGTCCGACACGTTCTCATCCCCGACTCGACCGCTGCATTCCAGGTCCACGTTCTCGAGCTCCGGCTCGGGAGCGAGCAGCTTTGTGCGACGTGCGACCTTCAGCGCCGCGGCCTTCGCCATGGATTTAGCCAACGCGTCCGTTCGGCGTTTCCTCACTACCGCCGGCATCCGACAGCAGTGGGAGCAGGAGTCGGGGAATTCCAGCGCTTTTCTCGCGTGCAGAATCCCTAGGCAGACAGGACAGGCCTCGTGGGTGTCCGTCGCCGAGAGGGAGTAGCCGCATCCGCTGGGGCAGGGGCGCGAGCGAGGGCTCGTCGTCCTGCTGGTTTTCTTCTTCTTTGTCCTCCGTTTTCCCTTCTCGGGAGCCATGTCCGGAGACGAGAAGCATTGAGGTTGTTCCTAGCTTCCTTTTGTTCGAAGCCGTCCTCTCTGTCATCTTGCTTTCGCTGGCTAGCCTGCTAATGGTTAGCAGGGAGTGTTGTGACGCAGTTAGCGCCGTCGAGCAAAGCAGCTACGGAAAGAGAAGAAAACTTCGAGGTAAGTAGAAAAACACTGGACTAGCTTTCGCCAGCCCAGCAGTATGCAGGAAAATTTCTCTGTATGCTCAGCGTAGGGAGCAAGCTCAACTCAATCGAGCGATGCAACAACAGAGAAGTCCCACAAAGTTCAGGTTTTAAGCGAGGTGAAGGGCAAAAAGAGAATGATGAATGGGCGTCAGCGGCTTAAGTACCCATAGTGCGGGTTCTCTGGCGCGACGCTGACGCCCCTGCCATAAAGGCGTGAATGTATTCCTTCAGGTAATCGCCCGGGGGTGCAATTCCCATAGCATATGTTGCACCGAGAGACATGACTGAAAGGGAACCACCATAACAAAAGCCCAGGTGGTGTCCAAACTGAAAGCAGTCCCGGGAAATTAGATTTATAGATTTATAACAGTCAGATGCACAAACAACACTCTGGTATACGCAATTGTCAATAGTTTCTTCTTCTGTGAATTGTAGGAGGCTGTTATGTTTTGCATCATACTGCACATGAGCCAGGGATTCCCTGACAGAAAATATCTATTTTTTTCTATTTACATGACAACGAACACAAGGACATTTTTGAACCATTGCACTCTGGAACCCGTTCTCAAATTGTGCCATTGTCAGAGAAATCATTTGCTGTTTTCGTGTAAATGAACAGTCCAAACACAACTAAAGTCATTCATTTTCACCAGAAATAATTTTTGTGTGAACAAAACCTATGTCTGGATGAGAGTGTGAATGAAGTGGCGACCTGTCATGGGTGTGCCCTGCCTCTCACACAGTGAATGCTGGAGATGGGCACCGGTAGCCCTGTGACCCAGAATGGAGAAGAGGGGGATGGATGGATGGATGGATGGATGGATGGATGGATGGATGGATGGATGGATGGGTGAAATGTGAAAATGGAATTGTTTGTACATTTTATTCTCCTAAGCAGCATGGTTCTTGAAACTATAGTTTGTAGTGTGTCTGTATGTAAAAGTTCTGAGTATGGCTGGAGGAGAGGATCTCTGTATCATAAAGGTTTTACAGCTGTAGGAAACAGAACGCCCATCACACAGTTTGACAAACTCTCACAGGTTCATATTACTGGATATTAAGAGGAACAACCTAAAGAAACATAAACATTCTGTTGAAAACAGATAAGGTACTTTGTAAAAGATAAGACAGCTGTAGGATAAAACAATTTGACTTTCTCCTAGAAAGAGGGAGTGACCTAAACAAAGAGGGAAGAGTGGCGTCTGGCAGTGGTTGCACAAACTGAGCACCAATTAGAGTAATGCAGAGTAGAGGAGAGGTGTGTGTTTATGTTTGTGGGCGATCAGGTGGAAACGAGGTCACAGTCTCCTCAGTTAGATATTTACAACCCACCATGAAAGTTCCGACAAAGAAAATGGGCAACGTGGTTGGTCGAGAAGGAAAGAAAACCATCCCTCTGATTTGAAACCTGCTGACTGAACAAAAATGAAGAAGTCAGAGTCTGTCCCTTTTCAATGTCAGAGCGAGCAGCAGAGACCAGATTCATCATTACCTGAGAGCGGTGGAGATAATAAGAAGCCTCACCTGCCCTTTTCCCATCTCCCAGATCATTATCATAATTCAGTATTAATCAGTGAACTGCCTTGGCTTCTCAGCAGCACTGATCTGAAAATGACCCCAAGATTTTGACTTTGCCTCCTCCCGCTCCCACAGAGGCAGATGTGAAGGTTTGGGCACAGAGCAGGTGCAGAAATCTACCAAGGATTGTGATCCGGCTCCTGGTTTAGAAAGAGAAGGCTTTGATGTGGCGATGGAGCTGTGTTCTAATGAGGCTCGTTACACGGCGATCTGTCCCTGCCAGACTAGAGGTGGCATCACAGAGCTTCAGCCAGGCTGCTAAAACACTCCTGCTGTTCTCAGTTTGTTCAGCCAGGCTCTATCACAGCCAGCCCGGCGCTACACTTTGTGGCTTTACAACCACACTTTCAATTATTCATTGGCCCTGTGCACCCTGCAAACAGAGAAGGAAAGCACATCAGCTGATGTTGTTACTCAGTTTCACACTTTTTACACCGTTTAACTTTACAGTTTAACCTGCACGTAACTGAAAAGACTCAAAGTCCAATCACTAATTGCAGTTAATAGCCACATTTTACTTTATTATGTAGTCCGAACAGTGCAGTCAGCATTACAGGAGCCTTATTTTAACTAAACACATGATGAGCTGTGGCTGCCTAACTATTTAATATACAGTCTTTTTTTTTTTGTACTTTTTCATCAACCCAGTGGTGATTACATTCTAAAAGACAACATTTCAGTGCCATTTAAAAAGCCAGTATGCCATTTTTTCTAGCAGACTGTTGCATTTTTACAAAATGAGCTGTGCTGCTCACTTTTAGTGGCCTTAATGTTTTGACTCGTGCGTGTTTGAGACATGAATGCTCCTCTAATTTTATTTAAACCAAAAAGTTGTAATGACCGGCTGAAATTAGGTATCTGTTGTCAGAGACACACTGATGGCATGACTCACGAAGAGCCATCAAGTAGGAGGGGATGATATAAGAGGATAAAAGGTGAATATGTCCGTCAGGGATAGTTTGTAATCCTGGCCTGAAATTTTTGTTTTTCATTTTTAGTTAGGTCTCTCAGAGCATACTACAGGTACTTGTCTAGGGATATGTTATCTTACCTCTAAATTGTGGTTATTATGTTGTTTGTGTGGGGGTGGGGGGTTCATAAATTTAAAGGATCATTTTGAAGTTTTTGACCAGTAGGCATGCTTTAGAATCCTGGTTCACACAGTTTATCCAGGCACTGCTTATGAGTCTGTGTGTAGCCATGCTGCTCCATCATCTCTGATATATCACTGTAAATGCACTGATTTCTTGTGGGGACGTCCAGCTCACACTGAATCAGAGTTGCATTCAGACTCAAAAATCTGACCCAACCCAGCCAGTAGCCATTTTTTCCCAAACCAACATGGCCAATTAACTGTAATTACGGGCCCGGACTCAAAAAATAATAAATAAAAACTATTTTTTTAATAAAGCTTTTAGCGCATTTGTAAACAAATCAGTTTGACATGATATTTTAAAAACAAATTTTAAATAAAGGAGATATTCTTCTTCCGGCACTCAGCAAGGCAAGACGCATATCTTTCTGCTCTTCCCTCCCCTAAGTTTTTCCTACTCCCTGCTTGCTTTTGTCTCGTTTGTGAACCTTCAGCGCTCACTCGAACCAATATGGAATTAATAAATTGGGCTGTTTCTTCAATGGATAAGATTTTTTCCACGAAGCGGACCGGGCCAGGAGAAGCTGTCTGCCCCTCCGACACACACGCGGCTGGATACGTGATGGACTCGTGGGGTCAGTGGCAGCCCATGTGTCTGACCGTCTTAAGTGTCGAAGACGTGGAGGATTTGTGGATTATTGGAATATTGGTAGCAACTGCTCTGCTTTTTGGCGTAAGCGGAGTTGTCTGTTACTGGAAGCTGAGGGAGGCTTCGACAGCTATCAGCGCACTGGCGAATCTACCTGATCAGCAAAATTCTCTGAACCGGGCTGTAAGCTCCTCATCCCAGCTGTTGTATGAGCTCAATCGCTCGCTTGGAGCGGTGGTGGACCACCGCGGACCTGGAGGGCGCTTTGGGACTTGTTTACAGCCACCCCGGATCAATCAAGGGACAGATGGGGGTTCATAGAGCGGAACCACATATTATTTGGATTTTTTTGGCCATGAAGCAGCACCACAGACTTGATGGCGGCAGTGGAAAAGAACACTGTGGTCTATTGGATAACAAACAAGACTATTATCTGGCTTCTGCACATGTCCTTGAAAAAGAAGGCTGTCGGAAGCCATTCTCCTGGGAGTGTGGAGCTGAAGAGACCTGCTGCCCTCCCCCCCCCCCCCCCCAGAGATTTCTGTGCAGCCTCAGATAACGCCCAGCTGCACATCTGCTGAACTTGTGTTTGTCTGAAGTTACTCACAGACTCTATCTCCTTGCCTGCCGTCTCTCAATTTGTTATTGTAACTAAATGTGCTTTTTGATATGGTTTTTACTGGATCACGCGGTGTCTTGAAGACAAAACGTGATTCATCTTTTTTAATATCAACGCTGTAAACCCCGTGTCTTAGCCTGTTTTCCTACCTTTGACCTTCATCTGGGGACAGATGAGTAGGCCGCGCTATGAACATATCATGTGTTGATAAACATGTCTTGTGTTTTGTTAAGCTGCAGCTTGTTACACTAATCTCTCTCCTGGATGACTGTAATTACATACTTACGCTGTATCGGTGAAAATTGATGCAATGTTAATAAACCTATCTTGTATCTTGTATCTTGTATCTTGTATAAGGTTTCTTGTTTCACCAAATGGATATTAACATACAAAATGAATAGCCTCAAAAAAGATAGGCTATTATGCAGATGAACAAAAATATTTTTAGAGTAAAATTCATTGGAAAAATATAGAACAAGGCTATTTTAATTGAAAGCTCTGCTCGCTTCGGCTTTTGTAGCTTCAGATGCTGCAACTTCCTTCACTGCAGATGACAGCAGGTGTGGAGACGTGCGCAGCCAGTGATCAGGTGATCCATCTGAAGCTTAACTGGACATTTTTTTACCTCTTTCAACTGGCCGGTCGGACTTGCCTCCTCCTCTACAAGTCGATTAACACAATTTTATATTGTGCATTCTTAGTTATAATAATAATAATAATAATAATGAATTTAATTTATAACGCACTTTTCATTAACAAAAATCTCAAAGTGCTACAAAGTGCAACAAAAATCAAAGATAAAATAAAAACAAGTGATAAAATCAAGTAAAATCAATAATAATATTAACTAAGATCAAAGATAAAATCATGTGGAGGCAGAGTAGGCTCGCTTAAAAAGAAAGGTCTTTAAGCCGTGTTTAAAGTCGACCAGTGACTGTGGAGCTCTCAGGTAGACAGGGAGGGAGTTCCAAAGGCGGGGGGCAGCCACACAGAATGCCCGGTCTCCCATGGTCCTTAATTTGGTTTGAGGAATGTGAATGAGATTACTGTTCTGTGATCGTAGAGACCGGGTGGATGAATATGGTGCAAGAATGTCCTTTAGTCAGGTGAAGTTCATATTCAGTATGATTCATAAAACTGCATCAAAGCCCAAGACCGGCCTGGCCTGCACATTAAGCAAATTATTATGGCACAGGCTTGAGTTCGAAATGGCAGCTCTTCACTGAATACCGTATTTTCTAGTGTATATGTTGCACCTTTTTATGTTTTTTTCAAGGCCTGCGACCTATACACAGGTGTGACCTATATATGGCTTGTTATCACTTTTGGCAAAACAAATTTATAAATCCAGCTCATTTCACAATTACATTCATTTATTAAGGAAAAGTTCAGCTCAGACATATATTTGCTATAATTTTTATCAAACAAATAATTGTTCTTAAGTGTTAATCTTCTTAAAAGCCTTGCTGTGCACTCCTGTGGCTGACATTTGCAGCAGAGCTAAACGTAGGTGTGACCTGTACACCGGTGCGACCTATCTAGGGATTTTTCCAATCTATTGGTGATAATTGGACAATGCGACCTATACACAGGTGCGACCTATACACCAGAAAATACTGTACTAGTATCAGCCAATAAAGTTAGGACGGTCTGCACCTCATCATTGGTCCATGGCACTATTCTTTTGAGTTTCCACACCAGAAAAATAAGAAAATAACAATTCACACGCAACACGATCAGAGATAAAATGGAGGTTCGGGTGTAGTTTGCAAGTTTTGCTGGGTGGGTCATTTAGTGGCATAGCTCCCTCCACTGGCCAATCAATGGCTGTTCTCTGCTTATGTCAAAATCGTCATCTCAGAGCAGATCGCTTGGAACCACAAACAAGATGATCCCATAAACTGGGCTGAGTGAGGTTGGGTAACAGCGGTGGGCAGGCCCTTAACTGGTGTGGTGTGGTGCCGAACCGATGAAGAGTTTAGACTGTGGTAAAAGTTGATGTTGGGATCCCAATTGTCTTGGAAAACACCCAGTGTG